>JAEANM010003463.1:0-22360 GCA_017656035.1 Myanophis thanlyinensis
TGCGTAAGCATTTCACTGCATATTGTACCCATGTATGATTGTGTATGTGACCAATAAAATTTGGAATTGGAATTGGAATTGAATTGGAAACAATCCTGGATAATTTTGAAGCTTCTGCAGAAAGCAGAAGAAAACACATGCGTTGACAGTTTCGCTGCACACATGTTGTACATTGACAATAAAGGCTTGAATTGAATTAACAGTTGTGGAAGGCGAAGAGAAGTGAATTCAACAGTCCTAGAGATGCGTCTATGGAGTTGGGGGCAGGGGGAAGGAAACACCACAATTTGTGTCTTCGTGTTTTTCTCCATTCCCAAGATTCAATGCCTTCCACGCAAAGAGGCCTTTAAAAGGGGGAGCCTTTTTAAAGGGCCCTGATGGAAATCCGAGTTATTATTAAAGATACAGTAATGGATGTCTGTTTATCTGCAGCCAGGCCTCTGTGGGGAGGAGATAAGATATTTATTAAGAGACCTGCTTTAACACCCAAGGATTGCTTTCAGAAGGCCCAAGAAAAATGGACTTTATCTAGTCCATTATTATGTATGATCGCCTGTGTGGATGTTTTACTTTAGTTTGGACACTATGAATGAAAACTAATAACTTCCCTGTTATCAGCAGGACACCTGGGGGATTTTTCACTTTGTCAGAGCTTATTTAAGGGAAACTTGGGGTGGTGGTGGGGGTGCATGCTTAAGGTTTGGGAAGCTGTGTTCCACTAGGGAACCTTAAATACTCACTTCCATATAGATTCCATTGGAATAATTTGTAGAATGAAAGGTTTGTAGCAGAAACAGGCTTGTGAATGAGAATTCCTGAAGGCCAGAAAAAAAAGTCTTAGAATTGCACAATCCAATTCTCTAGCTGCTACCCCACATAAAGGGCTTACTAATTATTCTCCAATAGAAAAAGTAGATATTCAATCAACCTCTGTTTATTACAATGAACTTGTTATGAATATGTTATATTACTTAAATGTCCATTAGATCTAATTTGTAAGTTTTTACTGAATATGCAAAAAGAGAAGAAAAAGCACAAACACCTCTAGTCATACATATAAATTATATAATTAAAGCATTAAAATGTAACACACTCTTCTTATGAATAAGAAAGATAAAAATTAAACTAACTTCTTTGGCCATAGAAGAATTCATATATAGCAACAGGTGAGCCCTTCAGATCACTATTGAAGTGCCATAGCTTGCCATATAATGATTACAGAATTGGAAAAGGTCCTGGGAGATTTTCTAGTTCAAATCCCTGCCCATGGTGGGAGTCCTCGAATCTTGCCAGAGAAATATCTGACCAACCTTTGTTTGAAAATTTCCAATGATGGAGTCCACACAACTCCAGGAGGGAGGCTGTTATACATCTTAATAGAGTTCAAGGTCAGGAAATCCATCATTTCAAGTTTGGATCTTTCTCTGTAAAACAGGGGTATTCAACCTAGGCAATGTTAAGACCCATGGATTTCAACTTTAAGAATTCCTCAGCCAGCCAAGGTAAGATATTTATTAAGAGACCTGCTGAGGAATACTGGTAGTTGAAGTCTACAGGTCTTAAAAGTTACCAAGGTTGGACACCCCTGCTGTAAAATCTTCACCCATTGATTCTTGTGCTATCTTTTGGCATTTACAGAGAATAAATCTATACCCTCTTCTCTGTGATAACTTTTCAGGTGTTGGCACCTTGATTTAGGAATTCTTATCAATAAGAAACTTATTGTAAAACCGTCAGTGATAAAACTACAAGAATTTGTAACCTTTTACTCTTAAATACCCATAGAATTCATTCATATAAATATATTCAGAGAATTTATTCATCCTTCAGTAATGGCTATGGGATAAATTCATGCCTTGGTGGTATATTACTTGGATTAATATAATACTTGTAAGTCTTTCTGATTCTGATCTCCATCTATTGGTTCACCTCTGCAATAATCCTGACTCATATGATCCTGGCTCTTTCCAGCACACTTCTCTCCTTTTTCATCATTTCCTATATTGATTGGAACTTTGGAAGTGCTATCAGTATAAATCTGGTGTTGACTTTCTGGATCATGCACAGAGGAACACCTAGTTGTTTGAATACATTTATTACAATTCATATTCTGTGCATTTGTCTGGATCATGCAGTTAACGTTGATTAAGTTTTCATGATAAATGGCTACCTCACGGTTTAATATTTTTCCCTGTCTAACTCCTATATTCTGGAATTGACTTCCCCTTCAATTGCCTTTGGATTCCAATTTCTTACGTTAAAAAAAGGAACAACTCGTAAATGCTTCTTTTCACAGGTTTATTGTTCTTATTGTTATTTGTTTATAGATTATATTATGATTGTATCAGTATTAATAAATGTTTTGCATTATTTTACTGCATTAAGAAATGCTAAGAGGATTTTCCTAAGTTTGGGGCAATAACAAATGTATTTCTTGGCTGTGCCCCACATCATATCATGGAACTGGGAGATAATCAACTGATTCTTCCAAATTGAATGGGTTGATTCCAAAGTCATGTGGAGCTATAGAGATCAAAGCCAACACTTTGAATTTTCCCTCTAGAACACTCTGAACACTCCTCAGGATTCTGTCAAGATTCTTCCCTAAGTATTGGAAACTGGAGGCTGACCAATATTTATGAATTATGACCAGATTCAGAGATGGCGTAGTAAGGAGAGGTCATACTATAGCCTCTTTCAAGACTTCAGGCATCTACTCCCCCTCCGGTGTGGTCAACCTCCCATTTTCAGCTAAACATACTCCTTTCTTTCATCAACAAGGGCTAGAAAGATCATGGATCCAGATTATAGGTGACAGAGGTCATATTAGAGAGTACCCTATCCATTTCATCAGTGTGCAAAGGCCAGAAGAAGTCTCAGATAATATAATAATTGCTAACCCAGACACTACGTTGAACTCTAACCATTAAGAATCAAGACTTTGTTCCATTTTTATTGACAAAGTACTAAGCTAAGCAAAGTGATAACATTTTGTTATCAAGGAGGAAGATCTAATAGTTCATTTCTCCTCAACAGATAGTGGGCTACTCCAAAAAAGGCAGTCATCTGTCAGCCTGCTGATGCAATAGATCAACAGATGCTGCTGCCAACATGGCTCTGCACTACATCCTACAACATCTTGAATTTCCAAAGACCTACGCAACAATCCTCTTTGTAGACTTTAGTTCAGCATTCAACACCATCATTCCAGGCATTCTTCTAATGAAACTAAACCAGCTATCTGTACCTGAAGACACCTGTAAGTGGATCATAAGTTTCCTAACTGACAGGAAGCAGCAGGTGAAGCTAAGCAGATTCACAACAGATACCTGTACAATTAGCACAGCCCCCCCCCCAAGGCTGTGTGCTCTCTCCACTTCTCTTTTCTCTGTATACTGCACTTCAAAAGAGCCATCTGTTAAAGTACTGAAGTTTGCAGATGATACAACAGTGATTGGTTTCATTCAAGAAAATGATGAATCCACATACAGACATGAGGTTGAACAAGTAGCCTCATGGTGCGACCAGAACAATCTGGAACTGAACACATTCAAAACCCTAGAAATGGTGGTAGATTTTAGGAGAAACCTTCCCATACTACCACCTCTTACAATACTAGACAACACACTATCAACAGTAGAATCCTTCAAATTTATCGGTTCCATCTATCACAAGACCTAAAATGGACATCTAATACCAAAAACATCATCAAAAAAGCGCAACAAAGAATGTTCTTTCTGAGCCAACTCAGGAAGCTCAAACTGCCCAAGGAGCTGCTGATCCAGTTCTACAGAGGAATTATTGAGTCGGCCATCCACACTTCTATAACTGTCTGGTTTGGTTCTGCAACCCAACAAGACAGACACAGACTACAGAGGATAATCAGAACTTCAGAAAAAACAATAACTACCAACCTGCCTTCCATCGATGACCTGTATACTGCACGAGTCAAAAAGAGGGCTGGGAAAATATTTAAGGACCAGTCACATCCTGGATATAAAATGTTTCAACTGCTACCCTCAAAATGATGCTATAGGGCACTGCACTCAAGAACAACTAGACACAAGAACAGCTTTTTCCTGAATGCAATCATTCTGCCAAACAAATAATTCCTTTAACACTGTCTAAGTCTGCATTACTATTATTCTCATTGTTCCATCACCCACCCACCCCACCATGACTATAACTTGTTGCTTGTATCCTTATGATTTATATTGATTATTGTCTCCTAGTATGATTTGACTGCTTATTTGTACCCCATGACTATCATTAAGTGTTGTATCCTATGATTCCTGCCATATGTACCATTTCCTTTAATGTACACTGAGAGCATATGCACTGAAGACAAATTCCTTATGTGTCCAATCACAGTTGGCCAATAAAGAATTCTATTCTATTCTATTCTATTCTAATAAGGGAGGAGAAATACAAACCTTTTGCCTTTCTGATTTCCACAAAGTAGAGCAAAACCTGGATTCATATCTATGCTTTGTCAGATTCATATTTTGATTGTAAATTATGATTTCAGGGTCCAGTTTATGATGGGAATGGTCCAAGACTCTAACAGGAACACATTTTAGATTAGACTCCCATGGCTGCCAAGTATACCACTATACAGTACTTTCCACTAATAGTTACCTTACTTATTATCATTGCAGCATGATCCTGTGAGAGGAGCTAACTGCTTTGTATCATCAGCCCAATTCTGAGTTCTGTTTCTGAGTCGCTCTGAGATTTGTGTGAGTGATTAGCCTAAAAGTTATTAAATGAGTTCCAAGGTTCAGTGGAGACACCAACCAGCTCTTCCTCCTAGCCCCTATTCTTCATTAGTCGTTTTGGGTTCCATATCTCTCAGTTGGCCAATTTTGTCTTATTATATGTTGATGTAATTAGATATATAATTATATAAGAAGCCATTATCTGAAACCATTTGCTGAACAAATATAACCAGGTCAGTCACTAGCTTGGTGAAACCGATGATTCTTGCAGTGCTCAGTTACAGTACCTGGGTCAAATGTTTTCATTTGGGAATACAAAGTATCTAATTTTTCAAGGAGAATGAGGCATGTCACGAGTCCATGCTATCATCTGATTTTTTTTAGTAACCCAGATGTGGTAGCCTTAGCTTGCACAGGAACATTATTGTCAAGGTTTCTCTTTCCCATTGGTCAGACAAGTGGCCAATCAGAAGGAAATATTTTAAACAGGAGACCAATACTACTGCACAGAAAAAAACTATTATGCTTCTTCACTTTGGTTGTCAATATTTGTCACCTTGCTTCCTCCAGTCCCCACCCCATACAACACCTGTGTCACTGACCCCTACTCAGCACCACCTTCTCCTCCAAAACAGTCATAAGAAGACAGGAGACAACATGTCAGTGGAAGCACTGCTCTGTGTTTATTGAGTTATGTTGTTCACAGGAGGTGGATGAGTGGATAAACCAAAACCAATCTAAGTTTAGACCATGATTCAATGAATCGTGGCAAATGAACATAGCCAAAAAATGAGACAAATTTCTATCTCTCACCAGTGAGTGAGAAAGGATGCTGGGAACTATAATTTAGCAATATAGGGTGAGCTACAAGTTCCCCATCTTTAGTAACACAAGATGGATGGCTACATAGATGGATAGAGCTGATGTATCTTTGGGATCCTTAATCCTTTTGCCTTCTCTGAATGTTCTTATTTCTATCTGGTGTGTTTGTTTGTATGACCACTCTCTGACTAGCCCCAGACAATTGCTTCTACCATTCGTGACACTAGCTGATAAGAACAAACAGGAAGTTCACAAAGAGGCAAAATCCATCACCCTTGCTTTATCAGTAGAAAAGGGTTCTTCTGGTTGGCAGGGCTGTGCCACAGGCAGGGTACGCTGGCAACCAAAAAGGAAGTCTGCCAACATGAGTTTCTTGAGGTTCATCTGGCACAGATACAAATGAAAGAATATTAATGTGGATTGATGAGGCATAGAAGTTGCATATAATTGTTTCTAATGTATGTGTGTTTGTGTATATCTACTGTATGTAGTTTATATTATCAATAGGAGACTCAGTGGGGAGGAAAGAAGCAAAGAAAGAAGAAAATGCTAAAGCTTTTCCAACCGGCACTGGCACACCAGTTGCAAACCTATTTGGATGGAATTAGCCTTCTGATAGTTATCCATATTTCGTACCCTCATTATTCATTAATGCAATGCTGATTCTATGGTGATATTATTTTTCAGTGCAGTTCAGAAATTTCAGCTATCTAAAAGAGATCAGAAGGGACTTGTTGTATTGTGTTTATTAATCCTTAAAGTTCTAAAATGCTTAAGTGCAAATTGCCTGAGTAATGGCCTTTTTCTCTCTCATTCTAAAGAATGTAATCACAGGCCTTTCTCCAACAAGTCCTTCGAACAATGTAATTAGGGGCCTTTTAGGTGTTTTGTCCAAATGGCAGGTCCATTTAAGACAATCTTGTAGGATATCCTTCAGTGCGAGGATAACATCTAATTACTTTTCCAAGATACTGTTTTATTTAGTTTTATTTATTTATTAGATTTTTATCCTGCCTTATTACTTTATAAGAAACTCAAGCCAGTGAATACAAATTATATTTCTTCAACTTCCTATTTTCCCCATAACACCAATACTGGGAGATGGGTTGAGTTGAGAAGTAGTAGTAACTATCATTCTGAATGATAATAGTCTGTTCTCTATTAAAGAACATAGCAACCTAAGATCTAAAAAGGAAGCAAATGGAAGCTTACCCTCATGGCCATATTAGAGGACAATAAGGAAAGATGTCATGTAAACCCAAGATATTTGTAAGTCATGTTTATAGCTTTTAACTATAGTTCAGCACAGGTTTGAATAATTCATTTAAGTTGGACCACTAAACTTGTTTTGCCTGAAGAGATTGGAATTGACATTTCCTGTTCTTGTGAAAAACCCAAGAATACCCATCTTGCAATAATTGGTCTCATATCAGGGGGGAGAAAATTCATATTCCAATTAAAAAATCAAAATCATATTTTAAATGTTAATGTGTTGAGGATTCACTCATGCTGCAGAGTATAGTAGGCCAATCTTAAGCATAATTATGAATTACAAATATTCTAATTTTTGCAAAAGTACCATTTGATAATGTGCATAGTTGCTCTTATAACCATTTCCTTTCACTCAGGGTTTGAACAAATGTATTTAAAGGGGATTGAATAATGTGCTGAATAAAGTTATGAGTGACTCCTGGCTATACCAATTCATACTACTGAAAGCAGTACAGGTAGGCCTCAACTTACAACAGTTCATTTAGTGACTGTTCAAAGTTACAATGGCACTGAAAAAAGTGACATGTCAATTTTTCACACTTATGACCATTGCAGCATCCCCATGGTTACATGATTTACACTCGGGAGCTTGGCAACTGACTCACAATTATGACAGTTGAAGAATTATATTATCCCCTTTTGCGACCTTCTGACAAGCAAAGTCAATGGGAAAACCAGATTCACTTAACAACCGTGTTACTAATTTAAAAACTGCAGGGATTCACTTAACAAATGTGGTGAGACAACTCATAAAATGGGCCAATTCACAACAAATTTCTCATTTAACAACCTAAATTGGGCTTAATCATAGTCATAAGTTGAAGACTACCTGTATTCCTGCCAGTGCCAGTGTTGAAAATAACAATATGTGAAAGACAATGGAATTCAAGTTCTGTTAGAACTGTGTAGTCATTGCCTTTTAATAGAGAACAGACTAGGGTAAATCTTAATTTGATGTGTCAAAAAAGTCAACATTAAATAATAATGTATGATGCCAGGTTCAGTTGGCCATAACTATGATTAAGTTATAGTTTATGTTTAATCTCAAATGGAAGCTAATGTTACTTTATGGCTATAATGAATAAAGGGATGGGAATTAAGGAATAGCCAAATAATGGTTCTAGTATAATTTGAACCCGAGTTTCTAAGCTACATTGTATTTGCATTATAACTGAGTTATTTCATAGGAATGAAGGAAAAAATATAGTCTAAAGAAAAACCATAGCACTACTTTAGCAATATCACCCACTGATTTTCCTCTGAATCCTTATTCAGGTACAGTATCAAACCCAGGATGTTGTGCACTTATATTATGTTCTCCAGGGATGAGCAGGGAGGGGATATGGGCTGTATGCTGTGGATTTTTAATGTTGCAAGCCACCCAAAATCACCATGTGTGAATTGGGCAACCACATACATTTGTTTAATAACTAAATAAACTACAGTTGTTATACCAACTGTGTAATACGCCAACTCACTAAAATTGCATTTCCTTAAGTACTAAAGGACTGAAAATGCATTGAGGACAAGTCAAAATTGGGAGTAATGTATGCACAAGATATGCCTCAGGACCATTGATGGGATCCCTGCAAACTTGGAAAATATATTAACATTTTGTCTAATAAATTTGATTTGTTTATGCAATCACTCTAGCAAAGAGATGAGTAAAAGACATTTTAGTGCTGATATCTAGGGAGATTCTCAATTGGCAGGTCATAGTTGTCCCAAAGGTGCTATTGAAGAGGCAGCTGGACTTTCCTTGGGTTTTTTTTTCCTTGAAAACTTTTTGCTTCTCATCCAAGCTTCTTCAGTTCTGGCTGAATGGTGGGGAATGGAAGGATTCATAATCTTTGCACTCATCTGGTCATTAGAAGGCTGATTGTCAGAGAGCTAATGACTAACCTTCAGAGTCCTAATGACCAGATGTCTGCAAAGAATATAAATCCTTCCATCCCTCAACATTCAGCCAGAACTGAAGAAGCTTCTTGAATAAGAAGCAAAATATTTTCAAGGAGAAAAAAAAACCCAGTAAGTCCATTTGCCTTTTGAATAGTACCTTTGGAACATTTAGGTGATGAGTTTGCACACTAAACCTTAAACCAAGTTAATTAAATATAATTCTTCTGTTCAAATAACATGCTATGTGCAAAATTGGCTTCATGCAATGGTTTGATTCCCATGATATGCTAAGACAGAAGCCGGATTCCTTCTGGCGATTCCTGTACTGTAAATCTCTCCCAACCTGTTTTAGCCTAGTCTAATGTGTGAATCAAGTCTTGCAAAGACAGCAGTTGAACTAGGGTTAGTTTATTGCTTTGACTCTAATGTGCACTATTATGGATTTTGTTGCTAGTGCCATTACAACCTGTCATTTCCACTTGTGAAGATGTATGGGAAGAGAGAGAGATCCCCAAAGATTTCCAGATGCAGGTGTGAATACATGTAGTCCATCAGTAGGCAAAATGATGTGGTTGCCTCCAATGTCAAGTGTAGAGGGCAGGAAATAGGAAGCAAAATTATGGTGCAAAATTATGTTGCTGCAAGATGTTGTTTTTGTACATGCAGTGAAGAGAGGACCCATTTACTACAGTGTTGACTATAATGTTAGATTCAGGCATATCACAGTTCAGAAACAAAGGGAATATACTACAGTTCATACCCAAACTCAGCTGATCTCAAATATATGATATACGCTCACCCAGTTTGAGTTCTTAAATTCTCACAAAAAATATAGAGCAAGTCCCTTCACAACTGAAAGTTTTCTTACCCTTTCCCTAGAACAACAGTCTAGTTCATATATGCACATGTATAATTCTGTTCTTCCACAAAGGATGTCTGTATTGAAAACCATTGTGTTTGACAAATAGTAGGAATATCTCCCTGGGGTATTTGCTCTTGTAATATTTCATTCACACCTTGAAATTCTCCTTTGATAGTAATTAATGAAGAAACATCCATGTGTGAACTTCAACAAAAAGTCAGTGTACAATCCAAGGAATGGGGGTACCTTCTCTGTCTAAAAAGCATTCTGTTCCAATAGTTGGGTGTGGTGGGAATTGGGTCCAAGGGAGAAGAGCTCTGTGTCCTTGAAGTGTGAGGAATGAACTGCCAATTTAGGATTAACAGGGCAAGTCCTTGCGCAGTTCCCCTTCTCATTCTTCCAGGAGTAGTTTATTCCTCTCACTTTCAAATGCACCCTGAAATTGGGTGTGTGTGTTAGGATGAGGGGGAGGAGGTATTGAAGAGGGTGTTCATTGTGCCCATTTCTTTCTCAGCTCCCCATTCCCTTCCCTTCCCATCTTTGGAAGCTATTGATCCTGCTCTTCCCCTTCAGTGCATCATAAGCACTGCTTGTCTGTCACTGTGAGCTGATGTCACCATAGACAGCTGCGCATGGAGTGGGGGGTGGTGGTTGCATATTGGCTTAAGGAAAGGAGGGAGCTGCTGTCTCTTCCCCCCCAGCCCTGAGGCATCTGCTGGCAGGGACGAAGCTCTTGAGCAGGCACCACAGTGTCTCAGAGCCAGGTTGGCTCTGGCAGTGGCACATCTTTCCTCTGGGTCACACAGGCAGCGCAAGGGGAAGTGCCATCAGCCAATGCCCAAGCCTGGCCAGCCAGGCAAGCAACTTTGCTGCTCCGTGCCTCTGAGTAAGCATGGCTTGGGTGGCTGTTGCTGTTGCTGCTGCCGCTGCTCTTGCCTCCTCCCTGCGCCAGCCTCCAGGGTGCGCTCAGCGAGGCTGATCAGCGGCTGGACAGCGACTCCAAGGGAAAGAAGGAGGGCCAGCGGTGGCGGCCAAAGCCAGCTAGCCTGGATGGATGGGCGGCGCGCTTGCTCTGGAGAGCGAGAGCTCACCTAAGGCAACCACGTTTCCCGGTTCTGCGCTCTCCCCAGATTTGGAAAGTGCTTTCTTTGTTTCCTCGAGCTCTTCCAC
Source organism: Myanophis thanlyinensis (assembly GCA_017656035.1). NCBI lineage: Eukaryota > Metazoa > Chordata > Lepidosauria > Squamata > Homalopsidae > Myanophis > Myanophis thanlyinensis. The sequence goes on from JAEANM010003463.1 coordinate 10,744, forward strand.
TCGGAACACACCTTCCGTCTGCCAATCTCGATCAAGCTTCTGAGTTACCACCAGCGGTCCCAACCTGCCGGAGTGTGAGGAAGGCAAGGTAGGCAAGGGGGCGATTTGCTCCCATCCTGCGCCTTTGGAGCGCACTTTCTTAGCCCCAGCTAGCTGATGGCAGAGAGGGCTTTTCCTTGTCTGGTGGATTCAACGTGGGAGAGGAAAGAGTCTGGACGGGACGGTGAGAGGAGCTACTACTGCTGCCGCTCCTACCCTTCCCACAGGAGGTTTTCATCCAAGGCAGAGAGTGATCGGTGGATTGGCTTGGGATCCTCATCCACAGTGGAAGGCATCTCAGCGAAAAGACCACCAGGGAGTGACCCTCCCCCGCAACCCTTTGGTTATTGCTCAGGAAGCCAAGGAGGTCAATTATCTCCCTTCACTTCTTTTCTTCCCCCAAGCGTAAAACTATGGCTTTTCAAAAAACAACAGAGCCTTCCAGCGCCACCAGGAAACCTCCCAGTTTGTTGGAAATCGGAGCGCTCTGCTTGGATTCCGAGATCATCTTCGGGTTTACCAGCCACCTTCTCAAGAGGAAAAGCAAGGTAAGAGAAGGTGTGGCTGGGGAGCTTCCAACAGGCGGGAGGGTATAGCAGCCACGCGGCTTTGGACTTCTCCCATTTAGACGGCCCACACATGGAGCAAAAACTTAAAACCATGGCAGTAGATAAGCGAAGGAAGGAAGGAGAGTTAGAAAGAAAAAGTTGAAGAGTCGCGCTGGACTTTGGATTAGAACCGGTGGAGGTTCCTTAGGCTACCGCCGAACGCTTTCAGCACCGCGGACAGCGCCACGAGTTTTATTAACGTTAATCTCCCCGTGCGGACTTTCCCTTCTTTTTCCAAAGCTCCTGGACTGCGCCCAGGAAAACAAAGCGCGGCTCTACGACTTTCGCTAGCACTCCTTCCCTCCCAATTCTTATTCTCCTCAGCCCACTTCTTGGAATCCAAGGAGGTTTCACACACATGAAATATTTAAGCAAGTTTAGCAAAGATCTGCCGAAGCAGGGGAGACTTGGGAGTCAGGCACTTTACTGTTACCCGCGAATGCAAGGCGCGTCTTCCTTGTCCACTTCCCAGGTTAATTGCGATGCGGGAGAGAAGGAAAGAAGGGGTGAAACCAATGCTAATGAAATCTCCCCCACACCCTCAGCTGTGCAAGGCGCGGGATGCTACAATGGGTCGCTTCCATGGCTCCTCCATCATTTCTTGTCTGGTTCCTTCTGTTCCCTATAGAAAGTTTCATTTAACACCGGGCGAGCTGTGCGTCACGCCTCTGTGGGTCCTTGGAGCAATATAAAGTCACACGTTTGCCATTGCTTTACACGAAGTAATTAACAGAGCAGCTTATGAAAGAATCTCGCCCCCTCCCACTACGTTATTATTCTCTGAAATGCTATAGATTTAAGATATACGCTTTTATTCCAATAGGTTTAATTAGCCTGGTAGGTAACAGTCCCGGTGGAAGGAAGAAAGGCACTCTGTACATAGTCCAAGGTTGCTCTGTCTTAAGGACTTTTGACCCCGAATTCATGCATTTGAAAGGAGAGACTATCCGGAGTTGTACCTTCAGATTTCACCCCTCCTTCCTCTCCGTCTCCCTTCCCTCAGGCCAACAACGTGGCTTGGCGCCTCTCGCGAACCTCGCCTGCTGTGCTCGCAAATTGGATGCGAAGCGCCACGTTTGGCTAAAGCAGCGGTGGCGCGCAGCAGGGTGGGGGGGAGACAGTCGCTTCTTCAGGGGTGGGCTGATGAGATGAGCCTGGAAAGCTGTCGGTTGGAGGCAGGGAAGAAAGGGGGACGGGGAGGAGACGAAGAGGCACGAACGGTGCATTCCCTTCGGAGTTCCTCGCTTTGCCTTCAGGGATTTGCCTAGGGGTTGCGCGCGGGCGAGCGGCTGTAGCGCGCCGGAGGAAGTAGAGCGAAAGCAAGCTGCGATCGCGCTTGAAAACATCCGAAACCGTGGAAAGGAGAGGTGGGAGGGAGCGTGTGTGGATGGCTGCTCGCGCTAGCCCCGCGGCTGAGAGCAAAGGCGGAGGCCGACCCTCATGGCAGCCTCGGGCGTCTCCACCTTGACGGATTAAACTTAGATGTCAGCCACCCCCTTTCATTTACAATTCGCACCGGGGAGACAAAGCTCCTCATCCAAGTGCGGGCATAGGTGCAGAAAAGCGATGTGTGTGTATGGGGGAGGAGTTGTTGTTGTTGTTGATGATGAAATAGGCTTAGCATTGGGCAGGGCGGTAGCGGCTAGCCAGATGACACTCGGTGGGTTTCAATTACCGGCCTGGGTATCTGAGAACAATAAAGAGAAGCTCCGGAAATAGGTGTGTAAAAAGAGCCGAAGTGTTCATAAGTATTCTGGTTTATGGACTGCAAAGTTTCTGGTTACACATTTATGAGCGCGGGGCAAGAAAAGAGGAAGGCGCGGTGATCCTCAGTATCCAAGGCTAGGTTGCTTGGCAGGAAGAGCGTGGGAATTAAAAGCGCTCGGAGAAGTGGATTTCGCGCGCTTCTTTGCCAGCGCAGATGGCTTAATTTTCTTTTGACGACCGGGTGCAGAGTGACAAGTGACCGGTAGATGGCGCTGTAGCTACAGGGACCGGACAGTCGCCGGCATTAGGCAGGCTGGCTGGCTGGCTGCCTGACTTCTCTAATACGCCTTTTACCTTAACTCGACGGTTGCGTCTCTTTAACGGATTATAAGCCTTCTTCCCCTGTACTGCCGTTAACCAAGGAAAGTGGTTTCAAGCAGCCGCGACCAACCATTCTCGCCATGAATCAAAAGAAAAAACGTTCTTTTAAACGTTCCGTTTAAAAATGCCCACAACTAGGATGGGTTGTTTTTTCCCATCCTGCTTGTACACCAACTGACAGATGGATGAAAACAGTTGACTTGTTTGCCAAATAGATGCTCTTTAAAAATATCATATATGGAATTGTAGAACTGTAAAGTTGGAAGGCACTATAACGGTCATCTGGTTCAAACCTCTGCAGGAAAATCAGTTAAACCATCCTCAAGAGATGGCTGTTTATTCCTTTCTTAAATACTTAAAAAGCAACGAACAACTCAGCAGATCTGTAGGTAGACTCCATCAGAATAGAGCTAGAAGGTATCTTGGAGGTCTTCTAGTCCAACCCCTGGATCATGCAGGAGACCCTGTACCATTTCAGATAACTGACTATCCAGTCTCTTAAAAACCTCCAATGATGAACCACCTACAACTTCTGAAGGCAAAGCTATTCCACTGGTTAATTGTCCTAACAGTGTCCTCACTATTAGGAAGTTTCTCCTAAATTCCAGGTTGCTTCTCTCTTTGGTTAGTTTCCATCCATTGTTTCTTGCCTTGCCTTCTGATACTCTGGTAAATAAATTGACCCCTTCTTCTTTATAGCAGCCCTTCAAATACTGGAATACTGCTATTATGTCACCCTTGGTCCTTCTTTTCTCTAGACCAGCCATACCCAAATCCTGCAATTGTTCTTCATATATATTTTATCTCCAGGCCTTTAATCATCTTCTTTGCACTTTTTCCAAAGTCTTTTTTTGCAATGTGACCAAAACTGGATGCAGTATTCCAGGTGTGGCCTTTCTAATGTTGTATAATAGAGATATCACCTATTCCAAATTGTTTGGAAGTTTTTTCTTAGATTTAAAATCTAGAAAACTGGATTATTTCTGCTCCTAGGTAAGAGAAAGAGCACCTGCTTCTCATTCTCTTATGGTACCTTTGATATATCTAAACACTGATATCATGTCCCCCCACCCCGTTTTCCTTTCCCTAGATTGAGTAAATCCTGTGTTCATGTTGCTTGTCCTTCTAGGGCATGTCCCCAAGTCCCTGTGTATTGCCCACCTCTACACTTATTTTGACCTGTCCACACCCTTCTGGGAATGTGATTTTCAGAACTGTGTATACAATCCTCTTGGGGTGGTCTCACCCAGAGTAAAAGGAAAAAAGGACTTCATGTGTACTCAACTTTTTCCAGACCAGGAAAAAATGCGTACACAACTTTTTACAGACCACTTAGCTTTCCAATCGCATATCAGTGCTGCTTGAAATAATTAATTTTCTGATAACAGAAAAGGGGCCTTGGAGGTCTTCTAGTCTAACCCTGCTCAGGCAGGAAACCCTATACCCGTGTTGGCGAACCTATGGAACACCAAACCGTCCCATGAGCCAAACACAGCCCCGCTGACTCCTCATCCCATTCTTGCACACCATTGCATGCAGCCCCGCTGGCTCTACATCCCGTTCTTGTGCCCATCATGCACCGGCCAGCTGGCTTTTGGTGCACAGGAGCGCCGAAACCCAGAAGCACGGTGTCCCAGTGTGCACGCATGCCCCAAGAGTCAAATGTCTGGTTTCCAGTATGCGCATGCGCACCAGCCAGCTGTTTGTCATGTATGCATGCATGCCAGGAAGCAGATGCCCACACAGCCAACTCTTGGAGCACATGTGTGTGCTGGGATGCTGTGTTTCTGGGTTTTGGTGATCCTGTATGCTGAAAGCCAGCTGGCCGGCACGCGATGGTGCACAAAAATGGGATGTGGAGCCAGTGGGGCTGCGTGTGTGTCGTGGGATGGTTTGCCATGCCCTTCTGGCACGAAGACTGGCACATGGTGACCTATAGCATTTCAGTCAAATGGTTGTCCAAGCTCTTCTTAAAAACTTCTAGTATTGGAGCATTCACAACTTCTGGAGGCAAGTTGTTCCACTGATTGTTCTGTCAGGAAATTTCTCTTTAGTTCTAGACTGCTTCTCTGCTTGATTAGTTTCCATCCATTGCTTCTTGTCCTACCCTCAGATGCTCTGCAGAATAGTTTAACTCCCTCTTCTTTGTGGCAACCCTTGAGATATTAGAACACTGCTATCGTGTCTTTCTTTTTATTAAACTAGACATACCCAATTCCAGCAACTATTCTTTATATATTTTAGCCTCCAGTCCCCTAATCATCTTTGTTGCTCTTATCTGCATTGTTTCTAGAGATTCAACATCTTTTTTACATTGTGGTGACCAAAGCTTCCTCCAGTATTCCAAGCATGGTCTTACTAAGCCATTACAAAGTGGTATTAACACTTCATACGATTTTGATTCTATCCCTCTATTAATAAGCTTAGGACTATGTTGGCTTTTTTTTGGCAGCTGCAGTACAATGCTGACTCATATTTAAGTGACTGTCTGCTAAGACTCCAAGATCCCTCTCACTGCCTATTATTGAGCCAGGTACTACCTGTACTGTAGCTGTGCATTTGGTTTTTCTCATCTAAATGTGGAACTTTACCTTTTTCACCACTGAATTTCATTGTCTTACATAGCGTTCAGTGTTAAAAAACTACATTTAATGTTATTCCGTCTATAAAGACATTTAATAGTAAAAGCTGGATTCTCTCCAGTCTTGTATTTAACAATTCTTTCAATCATATTGAGGTATATTCAAAGTTCTAGGGTGTGTGTGTATGTTGTATAGCTCCTCTGGTGCCTCATCTCTGAAGTAGCCCAAGGAAGCCACAAGGCTGTGGACCCGTGCTGTGCAAAGAACCTTTGTGGAAACATCACAAGCTTGGCTCAGCACATTGCTGGAGGCTTGATGCTTTACACAGAAAAACGAGCATTTCCCCCCCCCCCCTCTCAAGGATGGATTTAAAACAACACAGTAATTGTATTCCATAGTAAATAGCAGCTGACTAGGCAATTAGTTCCTTATGCTAATTTCTCCAGCTGCCGGGTCAGGGTTCCTCTGTAGAAATCATCTCCATCAATTCATCTCTTAGGGGATGAGAGAAGGAGGCATCTCTCACAGAGACAGTGTGACAATGGAGATGCAAAGAAGAAGAAAAAAAGTGACAGTGAAAGATGCCTGTGCCATCTCTTATTTCAAGGGACTCCTCCCTTGAAGGACTGAGCCTTGTGTCCTGGCAACTGGCCTGTTTTAAATAACATCTTTGCTTGAAATTCATGGAGGGCAGCTCCAGCATGGAAGAAAACTAAGAAAGAACATGCCTCTTTTAATCTGAAACACGCTCCTTGTATTTGTGGAATGGGCCTGTGGTTAAAGAGAATCTCTGGGAATTCACTCTGAGTTCTGGGGTTCCTATCAAGGTTTCCCATTAGGAGGTAGACACCAACAACCTCTTACATCAGGGGTGTCACGTGGTCATGGGGGTGTCACATGATATATCAGGACTTTTTTTCCCCTTTGCTAAACCAGGTGAGGATGGGGTAGGCACGTAACGCATCAGGCCCATGGCCCACAAGTTTGACAGCCCTGTCTTAAGAGGGCTTAAAGGAGACACACATCTGGCACATAGGCCATTCTGGCAGGGGTTCCACCTTCCTTGTGGGAAGTAACAATGCACAAGATACACGGCACACTTGATACCCATCTCACCTGTAATGGGAGGAACTGCAGCTCATTCAGCTTATACTTTACATCAGGAATGGAGAAAGCAACTATATACGGACCATGAAGATTTGTGTACCCAGGAATACTGGGGGGGGGGGGGTGTTCAAGAGCAAAATGGGTAACTTAAACCTTTCAGGTAACAGCTCTACATTAAGAAGTGATCAATGCAAACTCTATTTTCACCAACCAGAGGGCTTACATGGCAAATAAAAGACCTCTCATTGAGATCTTAGATACAAAGGCTATCAGATCTAGGCTACAGAAATCCAGGGTTACGGTTTCCTGTATCTCTCTGCTGTTATCTCTAGAGGACTGTAGCTCAAACCTGGAAAGATGTGCCAATTATACAAGCCACTCTAATAAATAAAGAAGATATTCTGACAAGCTTGACCATTCTTTGAACAGTCTTTGCAACTAAGGAATCCCAGAGGTCTTTGGGAGTCATTGTTATATTCTGATGCAGGGGTGTCAAACTCACTTTTATCAGGGTTGTGTTTGGCTTCAAGGGGTGGAGCAGGGGAGGAGTGACCAGGGGGCGTGGCCAGCTCAATATCACTCATGTCAATGGTGCCTGTGGTGGCCTGAGTGTTCTGCCAGTGAAAACGGACTCCGTTTTTTTTGCTGCGACCGCTTCCTGCAACCCTCTACCAGTGAAAATGGAGCTTGGTCAGTCCTCTTGAGCTCCATTTTTGCTGCAGAGGCACCATGGGCTGGTTCTTTGCTGTTTCCAGGATGGCCCCATGGGCCATATCCGGCTCCTGGGCCTTCAGTTTGAAACACGTTCTAATGGAAGTTAAGGAGAAGGTAATTTTTTTAAATAATGGAAAAGAAAAAGTGCTTTAAAAAGCCAGTCTGGTGTAACAGAAAGTGAGCAGACTTCAAGTCTATTGCTTATAATTTCCCCAGAACAGCATGAGTTTGGAAAATGGTACCAAGCACCCAGTCCATTCAGTATGCTAATTTCTGGTTATTTAAAAATATAAATTGAAACAGGAGGCATTTCACTTTTTAATATTTATTATGTGAGTGAATATTATTGGAAATGTACCCAAGATACACCCCTAGCTGCTGCCTGTTCCTGAATGGACTGGAAACCTGTGTGACTTAGGCCCTTAACTCATAAGCCTGGGGCTCCTATGCCTGAATTAAAATGCAGTGAGGAAAAAAATGACACAGTTCAATTCAATCAATGGCCATGATTTCTGATTCAAGTCTTAAATTCACATTCTGAAAAAATGCTGTACTAATAAATGAAAGAGCTTTTTATAAACTGTGAAGAGTGCAATTTTATTGAGCAACTACTCCCAATCACTTTACATAGCTACTGTACATGGAAAAAGGACATGCATTTACAGATGTCATCCCAGATGCCTTTGAGTAAATGTAGCAATGTTAATAAGGGCACTTTTTTATTACTGCATTTTTGTCACTGAGTAATTACAGACCGATATCTCGAATTAAGATCATGATGACAAGGCAGTAAACCCAATTTGGTATCCTGGGTAAACCTGCGAGGGAGTTGCAGTGAATCCTAGCTCTCTGAGGAAAATAATACCTAGAGAATATGTGCGTTTCCAAAGATCTATCTTATTATTCATATTATTCACTTTGAATAATTTTCTTCCAGGACCACTGGGCTTAGCTTCAGAAAGTAACATAACTAAGAATGCATTGACACACATAGATATATATAGAAAACTACTTCACAGCTATACACATATTTCTTAGAAGAAAGCAGCATTAAATAAATAGCTTCTCAGTTACCTTTAAACACCTTAACTGCAGGATTTTTAAAGAAAGTTTTAACACTTAGGGACCACCATGAAGAAAAATCTAGCAAGATTTTTACTGGGAGATACACAAATAATGTCTACAGCATTATTAAGGTAGGAAATATCCTATGAGTGAAGACATTTAAGATCAACAGAAGGTAGATTAAAATATATTAGATGCCATTTACAATAAAAAAGAAGAGCTGTTGACTCCAGTTATCTAAATGAATGGCAGTGACTAAAAAACTTTCCCCTTCAAAACTTAATCCACTATTACGAGTGAGATCCCAGTGGTTCTTAAATTTGTGATAAAATCAGAGTTGATCCTGCAAGTTGCAGGACTCTGCTTTAGATGACTTGCCCCAAGCCACTTTAACTATTAAGACCAGCACTTTAAAAAGTTGATACACACTTAGATCCCACTCCCCATCTTAACAAAGAGAAAGGTGTGAACTGGTCATACAATCCAATCCTTTGTGTGTTTACTTCAAATTCTCACCCACTGCCTGTCTAAGTGTGTGCATAAGACTGGGGTAGGAGGAAGGGTAGGTTTACTTCCCTTTAACAAACTTCAGAGGGACTTGTTGCTGGTTTTGCTGGCAATTCTGCTGCCTCCTTACAAGGGTTTCTCAACTTGAAGTGTGGATTTCAAGGCTGAGAAACAGTGCTCTAATAGATTCACAACTGGCAAGGGGATTCTAGTATATATTATTGATGGACTATGATGGCAATTTGAAAGCTGCATCGGCTACACCTTTTGCAAATTTTGAGCACTTTTCAGAATGCTGCTGCAGATTTGAGGTCAGGCTGTCTTAAGCAGTATCTCTTCCCACAAGTATTTGTCTATGGGGTGAGAAAGGAAGCTATAAAAAGGCTTCACCTGGAGCCCTCCATTTGGTATGTTCTCCTTGAGAGTTTGATGTGGGGTGCCCATAATGGTTAAAGAGGCCGCTAAAAAGAGACTGTTTTCTCTTTTTTTTCCTTAGGCATTTTAACAGTTGATTTTGTATGAAAATGCCTCCTTTAGACCAGGATACTGATTGTTAGGTACATAATATTTTCTTATATTCTTGCCAGAGCTACTTATTAATGTACTGTACCGAGTCTATAAAATAGAAAGGACATTAAAATAATTTGTGTTCCCTCCAAAAACTCAGCACAGCCCATTAGCCTAAAACAGGGGTGGGCAATTACGGCTCCTTCATGACTCGTGGACTTCAACTCCCAGAATTCCTGAGCCAGCCATGCTAAAAGGACTTGTGAGATTTTCCTATTTTGCTGCTTAGCTTGGGACTGGAAGAATGAAATGTTTCCTCTAGTAACCTGTTTGGTGTTAGATGGCATTAAGGTAGGATCCAATGCTGCAGATAGAGAATATACATGAATGAATATACATCCAGTTACAACTCTCCAATAAGGGGGCCATGCTCACCTCCCATTCATCAATGTTGCTTGAACACCAATGTATGTTGTGTAATGTGTAACACTTTTTAGTGTGTGCCTTTGAGCCACTCTTGATTCTTGGTGAACACCTGGAGAAGTCCATGCAGGTTTCTTGGCATGATGTTCAGAAGTGGTTTGCTGTTGCCTCCTCCTTCCTAGAGCTGAGAGAAAATCCCTGGCCCAAGGCCATCCAAATGGTTTTTACAGTCTCCCAGTTTCTAGCTTAGTCTCTAACAACTACACCAAACAGGTTCTCATTTAATACTGTGCAAATTAGAAGCTATAACAGGTTGCCCCAGTCAGAATAGGTAGTTTGGTAAAGACACCTGTCAATTTAGAGTAACACAAAGCAAGCAGGGTGTGGTTGTAATTCGGATGAATTAAACTGGAGCAAAAGAATATATAATTTTGTGTCACTAGCATGGCTTTGTAGAGAAAGGATAGAAATCCAGCATCATTTGAACAAGGCTCCATTTAATCCCGTATCCTATTACTAAGGGTATCAGCCAGATGATTTTAAGGAGCCCACAAAAGAAGTATCAGTGTTTTCCTATTTGGCTTTGGAATGTAGACATTCCTTTTAGCTCTCCCTGGGATAATAGGTGTTGATAGGCCTGACTTCTATGAATTTGTCTAATCCTACTTTTAAATCCCCCTTGAAATCAACTTAAGCTGGTAGTTATCACCACATTTTTTGGCAGTAAATTCCATTTAGGAACCAAGTGTGAAAAAGTACTTTTTCTTGTCTCTTTTACATCCACTGCCAATTAATTTCACTAGCTGTCTCTGAATGCTGGTGTTGAAGGAAATAAACCTCTACATCTTACACAGTTTTCAAAGTTGTTTCAACCTGGTAACCAGGGATCCACACAATATAAAGAGAAACTAAAGTTGAGTCCTTCATTTTTCTACAGCACTTGTTCCAACCCAGTTTTATCCTGTTACCTAAAACCCTTCATGGTCTATCATCAAGGATGTCTGTTAGACCCTATCTCTCCAATTGCTTCTTTGGAATTGCTGTTTTTGTCTCGGACACCTTGTTTTAAATAATGATTTTATCTTTGTATACTGCCTAAAGCTGCTTTGCAAATGATGCAGCTGATAAATTGATTAAATATTAATAAAGCTATTTTGTTCACTGACATTTCCCTTCAGTTTTTAGATAATATAAAATATTCCAGTTTATATCCAGGTTGGGGAACTGTCAATGACAGGATTTTGTTAGTTTCTGGAGCTGAATGACTTAGGAAAGTGATAGTATAGCTCAGGGGTGAGCAATTACGGCTCCTTCATGACTTGTGGACTTCAACTCCCAGAATTCCTGAGCCAACAGTCCACAAGTCATGAAGGAGCCGTAATTGCTCACCCCTGGTATAGCTGAATCTGAAGTAATTGGTGACAAAGGGGTTCCATATCTTTAGGATCAAGAAGTGATTAGGAGCCTTTACCTTCCAGGTCGCTCTGTGGTTCCCTATGCACTTACTGAGGATTGGTTTTTTTTGTCCATGCTGTTTCATTATCAAATGCAAAAGTCTCCAATATTTTTAATGGTCCTTCTCCAGAGCTATGGAGTTATTGAAAACAGGGCTTTGAAGAAAGATGGGAGTATCACTTGAGTCTTTTGTAAGGTGGACTTTGGTAACACTCACGGGCTAGATCAGACATGGGCAAACTACCGCCCGCAGGCCACATCCGGCCCGTTGGGCTTTTTAATCCGGCCCGCCAAACTACTTACTAGTTTGATTTTGAAAAATAATCTCTCTCTTGCGCTTCATCCTTTTGGGGAGACCGTCCGGGGGGTGGCCGAAAGAAGGCGAGGTGGGATCCATTTGAGGCTTTTTTTGCGGGGGGGGGGGGGAGGAGAAAAGGGTAGGTGACTGGGTGTTTTGCTGCCTGTTAAAGGCCAAATCTTTTCATGTAATGGTTTTTAAAATTAATTTATAGTAGTTCACAC
>JAEANM010003464.1:0-22360 GCA_017656035.1 Myanophis thanlyinensis
GTATTGATGTTGTTTTTATTGGCTGTGAACCACCCCGAGTCCTTTGGGAGAGGGGGCGGTATATAAATCAAATAAATCAAATAAATAAATAAAAATAAATAATATAATAATGTAAAGGAGATTCCATTTCTTTGTGCATTCTAGTTAGGAATTCTTAAAAATGCATGCTTAATGGGTAAAGGTAAAACCATTTTACGATAAAGGTAAAAACATTTGAGATTGATTTATTTCTCTGCCAGTTCATCTTATCTCTTTTTTGCTATTCCAAAACACTGGGCTTGCTTGCTTGCTTGCTTACTTACTTAATTACAATCATCTTCCAATCATCTCTGGGTAGTTCCCAATCAATATACATAATGTATATGTAATATTAATCTGTCAGGATAAACTCCAGTCATAAGATGGTGACTGTAGTAACAAAACGTTAAGTAATTAATACAAATATTAATATTTAAGTTGCCACAAAATCCATTTTTATTCTTATGCAATGAACTATTGTGCTTATACTTCTGTAAATAAACAGTATGGTAATCAAAAAGACTATTTAGTTGATATGTTAATAGAGAATGGATTGAAAAATATAAATTATTATATTTCAGGTCTAAAGAACTAGATGAGCGCTTAGGATATGATTTGTGTGCAGAAGAACAAGATTTCTTAAGAAAGAGAAATAAATATGTTGCTACTGCACTCAAGAAGACTCTTCAGCTACAAAAAGAACTGAAAGATGATGAGGTAGGCCAAGCAGGGATATATCCATTTTGTTTTATTGCTCCAATATGTTTAGAGCAAATTGCTAATTAATTTATGAATTAGCATAATATATTCTGGGGTAAATTGCCATTAATAGCAAAAATAGCCTTCTGTTGGTTCAACAATGCCAAACTTGATGGGTGTGTAGAAAGAAGTTAAGAATAAAAGAAAGATGCCAGAAAGAAGGATATAGTATTTCTTCTTTCCACTGGAAGAAAATAAGTTAGTCATCTTAGCTGCTAAAAGCATAATTTGAACATCAACTTATTTTTACAACTAGGTACAAATGGTGTCAAGATTAGGTGAATTGCTGGACAATTTCTCAGAATATCCACAGGGAAAGGACAATCTCTGCAATAGTTTCTCCTGGGCAGGATACTTTTTTGTTAGGCAAGCAATCCTCATTTAATCACTACCCTTTTCAGCAATCATTTGAAGATATGAAGGCTTCACCATTGGTCCTTATATGATTGTTGCAGAGTCCCTATGGTCACATGATTAGGATATGGGTGCTTTGCGGCTGGTGAATATTTTATGCCATCACTGCATCCCATGGCCAAATGTTCATCATTTGTATGCTTCACATCTGCCTTCTGAGAAGCAAAGTCAATGAAGAATCTAGCGGTAAAAACCACAAGTCATGGTCAGGTGATATCACGCTTAGCAACTGTGTTGTTAACTATAGTACTATCACTGAAAAAGCTTCATAGCACAAATTCTTTCTTGATGACTGGCCTTTGGTCCTAACTAAAATAAGGGAAGCTAAGGAAGCTGCCAAAATTGACAAGCAATGTAGAGACTGTTGGAGAGATGATTGTTCAATGAAGAATATGTCATTCACCTGCATCCCTATGCAACCTCATAATTAAGTATTATTTATTTATTTATTTAAATTTATATACCGCCTCTCTCCCGAGAAGGGATTCAGGGCGGTGTACAACCATCTAAAAACAGAAACAATGAACTAATAACAATTAAAAACAAATTAAAATAATTAAATTAGGTGGTTGATTAAAAATTATAAAAATTATAAAATTTAAAACCAATTACAAACCCCAAAATTAATGCAAGGCCAGACTGGCCTGTTGGAACAAATAAGTCTTTAATGCATGTTGGAAGGTCCACAGGTCTGTGATGGCCCGGATCTCTGGGGGCAATTCGTTCCAAAGGGAGCGTGCCCCCACAGAGAAGGCTCAAACCCTTGGGGCTGCCAGACGACAACGTCCAGGCAATGGAATCCCAAGGAGGCCCACCCTGTGGGAATGTACTGGCCAGTGGGAGGCTGATGGTGGCAACAGGCGGTCCCGTAAATACCTGGGTCCCAAGCCATGGAGCGCTTTAAAGGTAAGAACCAGCACCTTGAATCGCACCTGGAAGGCCACAGAGAGCCAGTGTAGCTCACGCAGGAGAGGTGTAATATGGGAGCTCCAAGGAGCCCCCAAAATCACTCATGTGGCCACACTCTGCACCAACTGCAGCCTCTGGATGCTGTTCAAGGGGAGCCCCATGTAGAGAGCATTGCCGTAGTCAAGGCGGGAGATAACGAGGGCAGAAGTGACTGTGTGAAGAGCGCCCCGATCCAGAAAGGGCCGCAGCTGGAATATCCTTCAGACCTGATAAAATGCCCCCCTGGAGACAACTGCAATCTGATCTTCTAATGACAGCCATACATCCAGGAGGATGTATGGCTTCATTAGAAGATCAGATCGCAGAAGATCAGATCGCATCCAGGATGTATGTATTGCGAGCCCCTTCCATGGGGGTCAAGATCTCTCCCCCCATGGCGATAGAACAAGCTGGCTGTATCTGGGTGCAGGAAATTAAGTAGTTAATTACAGTAAGTAGTTACACAACCCTCCATTCCCAAGTATTCCATAATTTATTTCCAATAAATCAAAAGTAACATTTCTTTTATCAACTTGAATGACAACTGGTAGACAAAATACAAGAACTTTTTCCTGTATGATTTCTGCCAATGCTTCCAATTAAAATTTGTCTATGGTATATCTACTCAACTTTCTGAATTTTAAGATTTTTTTTTCTCATGGAGCAATGACTAGCAGCTTATTATTTGTCTCACTCTGTCCTTTGGTGCTCAATAGGTACCAGTAATTGCAGTAATGACAACTGGTGGTGGAACCAGATCCTTTACAGCAATGTATGGAAGCCTTCTGGGTTTGCAGAAACTGAATCTATTAGACTGTATTACATATCTTACGGGTTTATCTGGCACAACATGGTAAGAAGATTTTCTTTTCATTTACTATCTTTCATGGCCTGTCCATTATATATTGTATTTACAATATTGCAAAAAAAGTTCAGAACAATAGGTAAGGCAAGGATCTTAAAACTTTGTATACCACAACTCCCTAAATGACTTATGAATTTATATACCTCCACCTTTTCCATGAACATTGCTGCCCCTTTCATGTGGGAAGCCCTGGATCACCATCCCCATTTTCTCAGAAGTCCCTCTTGAGGAAGAAAAGCAGGGGGATATTACTGTATATTAGTATTATTAATATTATTGTAGTCCAAATTATATTTAAACCTAATAATAGTGTCACTGTTTCTGAAAGTAAGGTTTCTAAGCTGTTAGTTCTGTGCTACTCTTACATTTTATTATTATTATTTTCAATAAACCTTAGGACCATGTGTAAGTTATATGAAGATCCTGACTGGTCACAGAAGTACCTGGAAGAAGCCATTAACAAAGCCCGAAGACAAGTGACCAAATCTAAATTTAACTGTTTTTCCATTGATAAACTGAAGTATTATTATGATGAGCTTAGTCAAAAAATCAAAGAAGGATATAGCACTTCCTTTATAGACCTCTGGGGCCTCATCATTGAATCCATGTTTCATGATGAGGTAATAAGCCTTCATATTAATTAATTGAGAGATATATGCAATAGTTATATGCTTTGAAAAAGAAATAGCCTTAATAGGAAAATCCTTCTTCATATACTGTGCAGTTGTTTATGGAAGTTAGGTAAGCCATATCACAAGCTGGAAGGGTTTTCAAAATGGTTAATAACATATGAAAGATTCATCTCTCAGTGATTATTAGGCACATATACAGGATTAAAAGTTGCATGCATGGGCAATGAGAGAAGGCAGCTGACCTACACATTCTGCTTTTGACAACCTGGAAATATTTGCTCTTTGTGGGAACTGGAATGATTTGGCTAGATGATCTTTACATTTGGCATAGCAAGGCTCTTCTAGTGTTTTTACACTGGGGTTAATATAGACATGTAATATATATAAGTTCCTATACACAGGTAATTCTTCTCTACTCCATTCCATCTTGCTTATGGTATAGCAAACAGAGAAGGACTCTATATATATTCTTGTTATGTTAAGATTCAAAATGAGTTTTCTAATAAAACTGGGACTTCTGTAGACACCTATTGGTCAACATACATGTTTTTCTCCCTATGTCAAAGAAAGACAATCACACCCTTTCCGATCAGCGCATAGCTGTGAATGAAGGTCAGAACCCTTTCCCTATTTACTTGGCAGTCAACCTAAAAGACAACTACAGTGCTCAAGATTTTAAAGGTAATGTTGTATTAAATGAACTCTGATATATATTCAGTCATATTATTCTGTATTAACATTTTAATTGTTTAATACTAAAATATAAATAGGTGAGCATTTTTTTCACCATAGAAGGGAACAAATTCTCAGAGAAGGGAACAAGTTCCTACAGTTGGATAAAATTCCCACTCCCAGGGCAAAACAAAAAAAGAAAGAACAGCTTATGTCCTTTGGTTAATTTTGTAATTGAGTATGTCTAGATCAGGGGTGGGCAAACTTTTTGACTCGTGGGCCACAATGGTTTCTAAAATTTGACAAAGGGGCTGGGCCAGAATAGGAGAATGGTTGTGTTTGTGTGAACTAATATAAATTAAATGTAAAAACCATTACATGAAAAGATTTGGCCTTTAACAGGCAGCAAAACATCATTGTGCTTATCAGCTTTTCTGGGCTCTCCGTTCTGGGCTCTCCCTGAACTGGGTCTTCCTTGAAACTGCAGGGTTCCTGCTAGTAACTAGTTCGGCGGGCCGGATTAAAAAGCCCAACGGGCCGGCTGTGGCCCGCGGGCCGTAGTTTGCCCATGTCTGGTCTAGATTATATTAACAGTCATCTTGTGCTTCCAGAATGGCTAGAATTCACTCCTTATGAGGTGGGAAGCATAAAATATGGTGCCTATATTCGCTCAGAAGATTTTGGAAATGAATTTTTCATGGGACGAGTGATGAAGAAGTTCCCAGAGATTCGGATCTGCTTCATGCAAGGTAAATAAATAAATAAACAAACCATACTGTAAACAAAAGGAAGCTATTGTGCAATGTTGTAAATTGCCTAAATTGCCTTTTTCCTCCAAGAAGTTTGTTTGTTTGTTTATTAATAAGATTTATATTGTTGCCACTCATTCTCAATGACTCTGGTGTCTTACAATCAATACAATCCTAATATAAAATAATAAAAAACAGTAACCCCTGATTCTCTACTCCCTACAAGGAAGTTGCGTAAGGACTTTATTTAGATGAGCCCAAACACACTGAAGCAACCCAGAACAGCAGAAAAAGGAAACAGAGCAGCTATACAACATATTCCAACAAAATGACTATCCATGCAACTTTATCAAAAAGTCCCTGACCACTCAACCCAATACAGCACAACCAACACAAACCCTAAAAAGAATTACACTGCCATACATCAGGAATATCCCAAAAACCATCAACAGACTACTACAACCACATGGAATTAGCATAGCACGCAAGCCACCTAAAGCCCTTCAAAACATTTTAGCAGACCAAAAGACCCAACAACCCCAGAATAAAAACCAGAGTCATCTACAACATACAATGTAAGGACTGCAACAACTACTATGTAGGATAAACAGGCAGAAGACTGGCAGAATGCATCCAGAAACACCAACTGGCAGTCAGAAGACATGATGAAAATTCTTTAATTTCAGAACATATAGACAGATTTAACCACAGTTTCAGTTGTGACCATCCTAGACCAAGCCAAGCCAAAAAACACCAGGGAATTTCTAGGAGCCTAGTACTCTGACAAATCAGCCATCAATAGACACATAGACATTAACAACATATATATATAGAGAGAGATTATGCAAAAGAGACCCAAGCACCTCTTCACCAGCACCCAGATCAGCGTAGATTAACTCCAAGGTTCAGACCAGCAATCAAGTAAACAATACCCCAATCAAAAAACTGCCAAAGAAGGCAACAGCAAACAACCCAATCAAAGAATTTCTAAGACCACTCCCACCAATACTGACAGGCAAGTCCCCAGAATATAAACTGACAGCAAACAATACTCCTTACTAGCACCGATGATGTTACCTAATTTGAGTAATGAAACGTCTGCAAGAAAATAAGCAAACTCAGAGACCACCAAGGACCTCTTATGTCAACCCTGAGCTAAAATATTCTCCTTTATTAGTTCCCATTTCATCAGTCATTAAAAAAAATCTTATGGGTTTCATCATAGTTGTATTTTATTATCTCTACTCTGCTTCCTATCTTCTTCTTTTTTTGTGGGGTTGCCAACAGTGAATCAGCTGCGGCACTCACCCAACTCTATTCTCGGCATTCTCCACTCTCGCCCCAATCACCTTCATGTCTCTACTCTGCTTCCTATAACTTTCATATAAAATATTTAATGTGATTTTACTTTTGATGGGAGATCAATTTTTTTTCATGATCAGTTGACCAAGCATTCAAAATGTGAACCATCAATAAGGTGAGTGGTAAATGTTCATGAGATTAAAAGTAATTCTTGTACATTTCATAGCTATATAGATGACGCTATTTTGGCAGATATAACCCAATGTAGAATTTAGTGACAACTGAACTCCTCTTAGTTGATCAGCTAATCTCCCTTAGAGTACCTTCAGACTAAAATTATACTTGCCTACTCTTTGGAAGAAGGGGCAATATGGCTTAGCAATTAAAGATGCTGACCTTGTCAGTTGGAAAGTTGACAACCGGTTCCAGACCCGAGTGCCACACAAGTGGGTGAACTTCTCAGTAGTTTGAAAGTGTGCAAATGCAAGTAGACAAATAGGTACCACTTTGGTGGAAAGGTAACAGCATTCCATGAGTCTCAGCATATAAACATCCTGGCCACATCACTTCAGAAAGGGTCTTTGGACAACATTGGCTCCCTTGGCTAAGAAACGGCGATGAGCATCACCCCCTAGAATCAGGGATGACTGAAGAGGGGAAACCTTTACCTTTGTTCTTTGGAAACTTTTCTCCCAGTGTATTAATTGGTATCTGTGCTTAAATACTATTGTGCATGTAATTGCATGCCCATATTTGGAAACTCTTCATTCAGGACTCCACAAATGATATTTGGGTTTTGTAATGAAACATGGTTGTAGAAAATTGCTCCTGTACACAGGCTGAACACTTTTTCCTTTTCCAAGAATGTGAGTCCTGAAGTAATGAATGGATTTATTGTTTTCTGACTGTTTTCAGTAGTTTTTTATAGGTATCTGAAGCAACTACAAGGATTACTGATTTTGTTTTTCTAATTGATCAAGTTATAAAGCTTTTATGGTTATGTAAATATATATTTAGGTAACCTAACAATTTTTTATTTGAAATATCTGGAAAAATCAGAATGAGGGTAAAAGCTGCAAACTGAAATTTTAAGTGCATTGGAAATGAAACAATTTCATTTTGACACCATCAATTTAAGACTTTATTTACATTTATTAAACAAATTATTTAAATATATTTGATAGGTATGTGGAGCAGCATCTTTTCTTTGGATTTAATCTATTTCTGGAATGTAGCTAATGACTCAGAAGAATTCTGGTATAAGTGGACAAGAGACAGAATACAAGACATTGGTAAGGTGATTTCTTTTTTTCCCTTCTTATCTTTCCTGGTTTGTAAATTTGTTATTGTTCTCCTACCTTTATTAAGATTAATGACTTCATCCTGGTAAGAAGGGACATGTTTGTGTATGAAGTTATTGGTTTTAGTTTAGATTAATTTGGAAATGCTTGCAAAGTTCTCTCCATTATTTTGATGCAGAGTGAAATACCCAGTCCTTTTTATGCCTAACCCATAATGATGTTTTTAAATTTTCTTTTGTTTTTATCTCCAGATATGGTCAGAATACACATGACCATTGATTGTTTGAAATATGTTGTTTAAATTAGTTTTTCTCAACCAGATGCTTTCCATGCAGTCTGGGAATTCTGGACATTAAGTGTCAACACTTTTGGAAGATGATGCTCCATAGAAGGGAACTATTTGATATATACCTCTATACATCTTTGCAGTGATGGTTGTTATCCAAATATATTTTGGGATTTTATTCCCAAATCATTACAGTTTAGAAATATGCCCTTCATCAACCAGTGATAAACCATGGTTTGCCAAGGTTTTGAGCCAGTCTTTCCCAACTTGTCTTTTTGACCATGCATCTTTTAACTGGATATGCTAAATTCCTCTTCTTTTCCTATAGCATACCTGGTAGAAAAGATATGTTCATCTAGTAATGCTATTTTAGATGCTGTTTTCTAGGGATGCCATAGTCAAACTATCAGAAATTTGGCAACTAAGTCACAGCCTGGCTGGTCACTTTTGAAAGCCATAATAACATTAGTCCCTAACCACCTCCACATCTATCTTTCTCTGAGAAAGTCCAGACTATAATATTTATTATTTTGCCACTAGAATATTTTATATGCAAATAAATATACAAACATTTGAATGTGAATATTGAGAACCCTCCTACTGCAAAAAATGTTGCCATAAGCTGTTGTACCTCCTATAAGCTGTGATCTTATTGGTGCCACATTCAAAAGCCTGAGTATAGTCAAAAGGCATGAACAGTTCTTTCTATCTTTTACAGATGATTCTCTTCTACTTTCAAAGCCACATGAACTGGACTCTTGCCTACTCACTTACCAAGGCCAGCTTTCCTCTGCTGTCCGAAATGTCTTAACTGGTCGCCCAACAATAGCAGAATATCCTAATTTCCTGAGGGGCTTTCAGTTTCATGATAAATACTTGAAGAATGTCCATTTTTCTACATGGAAAGGCACAGTAATAAACTTACATTTGTGATTTATCTTGGCTTCATAAAGTATTCTTGGTATTGTATTTAATTAGAATGTAGCTAGCCAGTGCCATACTTGTGAATAATCTTTTTTTCCCCACTTTTCACTAAGGATAATGGATAATGTAGTTTAGTGTTAGAGGATCTACTAATTCATTGAAGTTCTGTTTCACTTCACAAGGCCTAATGAAAGGACTGTTTCAAGCTGAACTTGACTACTTGCTCCACTGAAGAGATTTTAGAAGTGGAATGGCAGAATATTTTGTTTTAAATGTGAAATAAGTTGAGCATCTTTTGCTGTTTCTGTTTAGTTTATATAGTACTTTACTTGCATATATTGTTTGTGGCCACATTTCTGCTTCAGTTATAGGGTATGATTTAAAAAATCAAGTTGACCACCATGATGGTGCAACACAAAAAGATAGATGCAGCTCCCAGACCACTGTAGTAGTTGCTATCTTTAATTTTGGGTTTGGTAGTTTAACAACAAAACTCCCAATACTTTAGATTTCTCTTCAATATAGGAAGCAGATAGCTTATGCTATCACAGCATTTTAAAACTATATGTACCTGTCTATTTTCTACAAAATGCTTTTTCAATTTTTCAGGATTGAAAATACTTCTGCTAGTTAATTCTCTTTCACTTGAAAAATGGGGTTAAAATGTTTCAAAATAAATAATGAGAATTCAAACACTAGATTTAATTTACTAACAGTATATTAATGTTATAAGATGAAATAGATGTGTCATTTATTAAATGAACTGATATAGTAAATATTCAATTATCCTCCAAGGAAATTAATATATAAGAACCTTTGGGATATAGAAGTACATAAATCATTCTGTGGCAGGGCTGCAAAGTCTGGTTGATATCCATATCATTAACAGATGGATCAATTATCTGATTTACTAATGCACCATTTCCTGTATTCATACATGCACAAATTCCATTGGGCTGGCAGATAATTATGTTTGCTGAATTGTATTTGACTTAGTCAGAGCACAATTTTCTGGTCAGATCATAGCTTCAGAACTCAACTCTAAGGTTAGATTTCTGGGATTAAAAAAACCCCAGATGACTATTCAATAAAGAGTTTAATGTTTCCATTTTGTTTGTTTGCCAGATTTAGAAACCACATCTTCCTCACATTTGTCTCTTCATTGCCATCTAGATGTGGCCATCTAGATTTTTGCATCCCATTTCTGGTCTTTACAAATCCAGTCCAAATCTTACCAGTAAATATTTTTTTTAACTAATGCTGTAATTCTATAGATAGCTGAAATAGAGATAAAAGATACTTATTTGCCATTTAGAATTTATTCTAAGTATAGTCAATCTGTAGACACTTGCTGAAATAGTAACTAATACTATAGACACTATTACGTACTTCAAGAGTGCTTTAAGGCCTATAGAGCACTATACTGACTGATTCTAGCCTACCTCCTTGAGGTACCTGCTTTAATCAAGCTCCATGTGCTTTAATAACAACTATCATGCTATTAGTAAACAAATGGACAGGATAACTGATGCATGTGCTGTGTTCCTCTTCCAGAGGTGCTACTCTTTAAGAAATATGGTTGCTTAAAATTACAGGACTTGGGAACTGCAAAAGAAAGCTAATAAATATGAAATTTGGAAGCTAGGAGAGGGAATATTTCAAACATCTACTTCATACAGGGACTTTCTAAAACAAAGGTAGACAGATTGGAGGCTCAGAAGCATATAATGGTCATAAAAATATGTCCCTGATAAACATTTAAGCTTCTAAAATTTGGGGTCCATCCTCCAGAGATCTTCAGATATTTCTGCCTTCCTGCAATGTTAAATAAATAAAAGAGGGAAATGTTATTTAAAACATAGCTGGAAAATAATTGCACTTACTATACTATAGTGAATTTTA
This sequence comes from Myanophis thanlyinensis, assembly GCA_017656035.1. Lineage (NCBI taxonomy): Eukaryota > Metazoa > Chordata > Lepidosauria > Squamata > Homalopsidae > Myanophis > Myanophis thanlyinensis. The sequence continues at coordinate 10,773 of JAEANM010003464.1, forward strand.
AGGTATAAGCATAAACAAAATGAAGTTGTCCTACCACTCCTGCTAGTTTTTAGTATATTTTTGAGCACTCCTTGAGCATTATGTGCACCCAATGGCCTAAGAGAAGTTGTGTACTCCTGCTAGAGAATGTTGACTAGAAATCTCTGCTTTTCAGATACTGTGCTGGACTCTCGACCTAACTTGCTGATGGAAACAGCAGAGCAACCTTTGTCTCTGGTGGACACTGGGTTTTTCATCAATACAAGCTACCCACCTCTTTTAAAACCAGAGAGAAGAGTGGATGTTATACTACATTTAAATTATAGTGGAGGAGCCCAGACTTTTGTAAGAGATAACCATATATTTTTTTTCTGAATTTCAATCAACTCTTAATTTCACTAGGGATATACTGTATTCACTTCTTTTGTACTAACAAATTAGGATAAGTTATAGACTTTTTTTAAAGTCAAAATTTAGCATTACTTTGTGTTCTTGTTTGTTTTGGGTAAGATTAATTATTTTAATAAAGAATGTGATTAGCCCAGAGTATGTTAATTCCAAATAGGATAGGTTTTTTTTTTTCCTGTAGAAATTTTATGAGTTGTAATTTTTATCGAACTTAGTTTTTGTGGGTGTGATTAGTACTGTTGAGAAAGCTCTACAATATTCTGGATTGTAAGCAGTGTATTATAATTCATCATCTGCTTTTCTTCTCTTACTATATTGTAACCTTAATAGTTTTCTATCTCTTAAACACGGAGTAGATATATCAATTATTATTCCTACAATGGTACAAATATTGCAGGTGTTTACTATGGACTGTATATATTTTGTAATGTTGAGAAATATTCAAGTTTAGACTTTCTGAGGTCTTCAGTAAGGATGTTTCAGAGAGTTATGATGTTACTGTCTGTTTTTTCTTATGTTGCACAGATCCTAGAATATCATTTCCAAGTTTCTAAATATTTCTATAATTTTTTTGGTCCTGAGTTTATGTGTAGTATTTGTAGTTTATTATGCTCAACTTTAAGTCATTAACTCATGATGCAGAATAATCATGGATACACTATCGCACAAAACTAGGACCCAGTTTTGATAAAACTGATAATATTAGTATTTGAATAACAAAGTAGAAACTTTTTATAATAATGGTCTGCTTATCTTAGATAAAGATGTGATAAAATGAGATAATTCTATACAGGTAGTTCTTGACTTATGACCACAAGAGAGCCCAAAACTTTTGTTGTTAAGTGAGGCATTTGTTAAGTGAGTTTTGTCCCATTTTATCACCTTTCTGGTCACAGTTGTCATGTGAATCATTGCAGTTGTTAAATTAATAACAAACATCGTTAAGTAAATTTGGCTTCCCTATTGATTTTGCTTGTCACAAGGTCAAAAATGGTGATCACACGACTATAGGATATTGCACCCGTCATAAATATGAATCAATTGCCGAGGATCTGAATTTTGATCACTTGACCATGGATATGCTGCAACAATTATGAAAAATGGTCATAAGTCACTTTTTTCAGTGCTGTTGTAACTTTGACCAGCCACTAAATGAATTGTTGTAAGTTGAGGACTTCCTGTATATCCCTGTAAAAGTTATACCACAGCAATACTAGACAGTATGTAGCATCAGGTGTGCATAGACTCTGTTTATTTATATTTGTTAGTTCATAGTTAGTTTTTCTTAATACTTGACTTTGACACTTTTTGATAATTTATTCACATAGAACCTGGACCAGTTTTCAAAATACGCCTCTGAGCTGGGAGTCCCCTTCCCCAAGACAGAAATCAGTGAGGAAGACAAAAACAACTTGAAGGAGTGTTATGTTTTTGAAGACTCAGAAAATGCAGCTGCTCCTTTAGTGCTATTTTTCCCCTTGACTAATGATACTTTCAAAGCATTTGAAGCACCTGGTAACTTTTGAAAGAATATTTTGCTTCCCAGCATAGAGTAATAAGATAGTTATTGTCTTCCTCAGATAATTCAAACCTATCCACTGTACTTAAATATTCTTTTTATTTATTACTCATAGTGTGATCCCTGTATCTAAAAAATGAATTGACCATGTGTCACCTGCATTTAAGCAGGTAATAAAATAATTGGTTTTGGCTTCATTAGCTTCATTATGCAGCCAATCTTCCAATTAATAGTGTACATAATAATACACAATATGATTTTGTCTATTATGCTAACTCATGCTTTGTTTTATCTATAGTTTTGTTGAACAAGCTAAGTCATCATGCTAAGTCATAAACTGTGCTTGGTAAACCATAATACTTGGATATTGTCCTAAATTTAACATCATCTTAAATTCAATTTGCAAATCAAGCAAGTATTTTTCTTCCTAATTCTTCATTGATTAATATAATGACAAAGAAAAACACTTGAAAATGAAGGAGGTACAAAATGCCATATTGGTAAAGTAAATATTTTGCATTACCAGGCTACATCAATTTAAAAATATTCTTGGATGCTTGAAGATGTTAATTTGAATATTTTCTCTTCACACACACTTCTTTATTTCTGTCATTTCAAGGTATCACATTCTGCTGAGATTATAGCATTAAAAATATGTCCCAAAGTCTAATGTGACTGTTTTTGCTACTGCAGACTGAAGCAAATATGCCTTAAGCTTCAAACATTGAATAGACTGTTTATATTATGCATGATAACCTTAACCTTAACCCTATCCCTCTAAGCCCGTGATGGCGAACCTATGGCACACGTGCCCAAGTTGGCACGCAGAGCCATCTGCGCCGGCACGCCAGCAGTCGGCCCAACTAACGGACTGTGCATGCATGGGACTCCTGCGCAAATGCGCATGCACTAAAAGCACAGTGCACATGTTGGGTGTGACTGCATATCCGCTAGAAATGCTGTGTGTGAGTTGCGCATGACTGCACATGCACGAAAAACACTGTGCGCGAGTCATGCGCCACTGTGCAGGCAACAAAAAGTGTCACATGTCTGCAAAAAATGTCACAGGTGACTCCTGCAGGACTGCGCATGCATGAAAAAGGGCCCGGAAGTTGTGTGCAACTGCGCATGCATGAGACTTCTGCATGACTGCACATGCACATGCCACTGCATATGCACAAAAAACTTCGGGGCACGAGGTGCATTAGTGCACATTCTCAATTTGGCACTTGGTGCCGAAAAGGTTTGCCACCACTGCTCTAAGCAATAAATGTGGCATCTCATGGTGACTTCCTTCTTCCCCCTTCATTAAAAGATCTGCAAAAGGGTTCTGTTTTCAAATCTTTTCAAAAATTGTGAGGGAGGCTACCATTCATATTTCTGGAAATACAAAGCTGTTCTGTGTATAGTATATGAGAAATTAGAAAAAAAAAAGTTTCCTTTCCTTCTTGTATTACTCTTAAGGAGATACCTTCAGCATCACTATTCAGGCTAAATGTACTGGAAAAGAATTGGTTTTACTTGTAGTCCTTCAAATACCCAAGCATTATGGAATTTTATGGGAACAGGAACAGTGGCTACCAAACATTACAAGGCCAGAATATCTTATCAGTCAAATGGATAGCAATATCTCCCCAACATAAAAGGCAGTTGGATCAAAGGGATCAAAGAGGCCTGTCTTAATATATTTCCTGATAATTAGGGTGTTAAACAAGAGAGGTCTTCCAAAGCTGCTTTTTTCAAGAAGCAACTGGAAAGTCCTGGATGTCTGAGAATCTCCATAGACAAGAGAGCTCTTGTTTTCTGTCTAGTTATTTAGTTTTCTAACCCTCTACTTTCAATAAATCTGATTAATAAAATTCTATGAGAAGTTAGTGTTATTGGTTATATGTTTTACAGTGGAGACTAGGTGCCGTCTGTGATCATGGTGGATGAGTTTTGATGTAATTCCATAGTTTTGTGTACTCTTACAGAAAACTAATTTATAAGGATCCCAATATTATATTTACAGTATACAAGAGAACTAAATAAGAGGCAGTGTTTAAATAAGGCCAGTGGTACTAAACCTATCAGATTCAAGTGACTGGTTTGATTGAATCTTCCCAGTCATATCCTAGATCAGTGGTGGTGAGCCTTTTACTTACTGAGTGCTGAAACGCGTGCCATCCGCACTTGTGTGCGGTTCCTCCATGTGCGCTGCATGTGCAACTGCACCATCTGTCCATGCATGCAGCTTTTGTGTGCAGGAGAGCTCTGAATACCAGCTGGATTTCCTGCTGCAATCACGCGCATGCACAGCGGAGGTCCAAAGACCAGCTGGGTCTCTGCAATCGTGCATGCATGCATGTGCAATCTCATGTGCATGCTCAGCTGAAGGTAAGTTGGCTGAAAGGTTGTGTGTCCAGCAAGATGGCTCTGTGTGCCACCTGTGGCATCTGTGCCATAGGCTCGCCATCACGGTCCTAGATCGACCTTCCCAGAGCAGGAATAAAATTGAAACCCAATAATTTGAAAGGTACCATATCGGCAATGCCTATTTTAAACCTATGCTTTATTGATGGAAATGGTGCTTTTTTTTTTAATAGGTGTGGAACGTTTGTCTTCCAATATGGAAGATGGCAATGTGGATGTCTCCAGCTTCTTTTCTCCATTTGGTACAAGGGAAGTGAGCTTCTCGGAGGACAACTTTGACAAACTGGTGAAATTAACAGAATATAATATCCTCAACAATGAAAACACGATCATTGAAGCCTTTCGTGCTGCAGTGCAGAGGAAAAAATATCAGAAGAACCAGAAGTAGTAGATACCAGTAATATAAGTTGTGGTGCTAAACACAGTTCCAAGATATTAACCCCTATTAATTTAGGAGTAAATATAGTATCTAATGTAATTACGTTAATGGCTGTAACTGGTAAACTTCTAAATAAAATGCATTTTATTTTTTAAAAAAGAGTTTCTGATTTAATTACTTAGCTGAGATTCTCAAGAATCCAAGAAGGATGCAATGGCAAACCACTTCTGAAAAACCTTGCTAAGAAAACTGATGGACTTTTCCAGGCAATCTTGAGAATCAGACATGATTGAACCGAAGAAATTAAACATTACATCATAAACCCCCCTCCTCCCCCAGAATTAACAACTTTGTATAGCAGGGGTGTCCAACCTGATCTCATAGCAGGCCGTATTGTGACATATCAAGATGTTTTTTGTCCTTGTGGAGCTGGGATGGGCATGGCCTGCATGGGCCATATCCAGTACGTGGGCTGCCAGCTTGACATGCCTGATGTATAACATAACAACAACGAGGAAAAGATGGTACAGTGCATAAGTGTCACTGGAATTTGTGCTGGAAAAGCTCAGTTTTTAACAACCTTCAGAATGGTATCAAGTATGATTCTAGTCTGATCTCCACAGGGAGACCATTCGACAGTTTGGGACTACCTGTGAGAGACTGCCTTCTGACTTCAACTCCCCTCACTTCCTAGCAGGGTGGGACTACAAGATTTCTTCCTCAAAGGTCTAGTGGGTCAGGCTGATTAAGGTTGGAGAAAGTGGTCCTGCAGATGCTCAAGTACCAAGACATAAAGAGCTTTATATAGTAAAATCAGCCCTCTGCCCAGAACTGAATTAGTAACCAAGGCAAGGTCTATACTATTGCTCCCAGTTTTTGGAGCCTCTTAACCCAGAGGCCAGAGTATTGTGAACCAGCACTTAGGTTGTGAATTACTGTAATTGGGACTTCCTGTACCAAGTGAGGCCACAATTGGTGTGCCAGCCAAAACTGGGTAAAGCCACAATGCGCATATTGGCAGGAGCCAAAGCTTACACACAGTGCTCAAACAGGATTTATGAATGCAGAAGGATCCCAAAATTTTAAGCCTGCTCTTTCACAGACAACACTTGCCTGCCCACAAATAAGTTCTCATTCACTGTAAGACATTGCCTTATATACCGAATTCCTGTAGACAGCCCAGTAACATAGCCACTTTAAATGGTATCAAAAAACAATTATAGATATAAGAAAACCAGGAGAATACAGCATTCCTCCCAGGTCTTGACAAAGATCACCCAGGAAAAAGCTAAAACCATCTCAGTTTGATATTTGGGCCTGATCAAAAAGAATCAATCCAATTTTTCTAGGGTGCTGTGGAGCTTTTCTGCCACCAATGTCTCATCCCCTCCACCCCAGTCTAGTGATTCTCAATTAGTCAGGATATGATTTGACCACAGCAAAAGAGTAGTGGAAATCCCTTTTTCTCCAAATCATAGAACTCAACTACACCCATCCACACCCAAACAAACATAAAAAGACAAGATATAACATCTGACCTTCATTTATCAGGCTTGGATGTTATCAGAATCGTGTCCCCAAAGCCTAGAGGTTGAAGTTCTTCAGGAAAGAACACTAACTCAGAGACCATCTCCAGCAATCCATGAAGAATTCTGTCAGGCAACAAGGTGGCTGGTATACCAGCAGAATCTCAAATTCGTCTCTACAACCCAACTTATCATATAGACATTCACATTCTGTATGGCGACAGCAGTGTAATTGACCATAGAGTGATGTGTTACTGTATCCTGCCAACTCCTGTTGAGTCTGCTGAAGAATGTTATACACAGCTGGGTAAATATCAGGCAAGGCAACATCATAGCCATTGTCCAGCCAGATTTTGCTAATGCATGCCAGCTCTGCTTCTTCATCCACCAGCAAGTCATGGATAGTGGAGATCTTGTTACAAACAAACCTGGCATTAAACACCAGTAGTTTGAGGCCAAGATCTCCAGCAATTTGGCCTGTTTCTAGAATGGAGCCATAGGGTGGGAAGTCAAGATAACCAGCCACTAAACTGGAAGTCACCCTATTATGATAGTGGTCATCTTTATGAATGCCAAATGATGGTATACATCTCCACAAGTAGTAGCAAGGACAAGACAACCATGTGGTATGGCACCTGTGGATGCAGGAGTATTAATATTAAGGATTTCTGTCCAGGGGCACTGTGCCTTGTGTTTTTATTTTATTAGGAACAGATATTTAAAAATACATCTCCTCAGACCTCATCTTGCAAAGCTAAAAGGACATATTATCCAGGAAGCAAGACAACAATTTTATTGTATCTTTTGAAAAACAACACAAGACTCCTAACTCTGATCAGATATAACTAACTGCACTGTCACCTAGTGATTGGTGTATGTAATGACACTATCCACCGGGATATTTTCATGCCACTGTCATTTTTCGTACAACTAGTTTGGCAGGTTTTTCAAACATCACCAAACTTTAAAGCAAACAGAATTAGAATTCTTTATCTGAATACCCTGTCTAGAATTCCATTCTTACGATAAGGAAAACCATCACCCTATTTTTATTGTAGCTATGTTCTACCTGGTTTTGGGTATATGAAATGAGAAAGATGTTGTTTTGTTCAGTCTCTAAGTTGTGTCTGACTCCTTGTGACCCCATGGATCATAGCACATCAGGCTGCCCATCTTCCACCATTACCTGGAATCCATCCAAAGTCACAGCCACTGTGTCGATGACAATATCTAATATCTCATCTTTTGCTGTCCCCTTCTCCTTTTGCCTTCAGTTTTTCTCAACATCATGGTCTTTTTCTAACAACACTTTATATGAGATTGCACAAATGTCTGTTTGATGAAGCCTCAGATCACTATATGGCCTACCTGTATACTCCTGTTTCTGCTGAACATTTGAACTTTATCTGCATTGTTGTTGAATGCAATAAAGTGGGAAGGAACCCAAGGCAGGAGAGAGGGTGAAACATCATACCATCCCTATAATATACAAAGTAAACCAATTTCTAGATTTCTATTTCCTGCGTTCTTGAAAGCTGTCTAGAGGAATCCAGGGAAGTCAAATAAACAAAACTATTGTATGCTATTGTGAAAGAAGCTCTGTCCCTTTTGTCATTTATTGTGTAGTTGAGTGTGCACATGAAAGGGACAGAACTGGCATCATGATGGTATGATGCTGCTTTTGTAATGTTGAGGTAATGTTGGACCCTTTTGTTATCTCTGAGCTAATATTGGTTTTTGGCAGCATATTTAAGTTCTAAAATGTCTAAATTATTTAATATGTTACCCGACTTGGTCTTTACTTAATACTACCAATGCTTATCAGAAATTAAGATGAAATAACATACAATGTAACAATGCATTGACGTGAATATCAAGAGTAGGGATGTCCATCCTTTCTTTGAACTGACCTCATGGAGAACCATTTGGGTCACCTCTTCTAGCAGACTATATGCTTCGGCATCTTCTGAAGTTAGTTGGGGGTAGATGATTTTTCTGCCTTTTTATTATCACATTTTCTTAAATTGCTTTATATAGTTAGGAGCACTTTCAAACAAAGACGCATGTTTTTAAAAATTTATTTAGCCTGTTTAAGGTTAACAAATTCAACATTAAGAGGTCACAGCTTCCTTCACTAATGTTATTAATTCCATTATGATCATCATTATTTTTTGCCATCAATTTTATTTATGTTGTTCTTTTCTGACCAGTGTTGATGAAGCTGCAAGTGGATGTCTGGTATGCTGCTTCATTGCTTTTAGCATAATAGTTTAATGAAAGCGATTGCTTCACTTTTATGAGAATTAAGTGGGGTGGAGCTGTGAGCCAGATTGTAATATACCTGTTCATCAACTCCTGAACTTAAAGAGCACACATTTGTTTTATCCATCACTGTCTGCTGGGAAACTGTTGTGGGATCTGTCAGACAAGGGACACAATGGGATTGTTTCTAAGTAAACAACAGGTAAGTGCTCTAGAAAGCCAGTTGAATTCACTAGCTCTTTAGGAGTTTTAACTAAACTATTATACATCATACAGTAATGGTAATTCAATGCAGAATTTTTTTGACATCTTCAGTTTTATGGAATATTTTTAAGCAGTTGACTGACATTGTAATATATATCTTGTTTTATGCATCTGGGTATTGAAGGTTGTGAAAATGTTCATACTCAGCTGACTAAGATACTGGTTGGTTGAAAGCAAAGGAAGCTTTAAAATCCTTGGGATACTGGTGCTGTCTTAATTTGTCAACTAGAATGTAGATTATGTACCTGTGCTGAAATATTGACATGGTTTTCATCTGTGGCCAGCTGTAGTCTATGGTTCCTCCTATGATTCCAGTGTTATGGTAATGTGGATATTCTGTTGATGCTAATAACTAGCTGGTCCATGCTGTTGAGTCTATGTTTGCTGAAACAGATCCAGATTTTCAGGTTTATTTACTTTTCAGAGCTGAAACATAACTTTAAAATAGGATGGGTAGATGGGTAGACTTTGCATTGTACAGAAAACATCAAAAATAGGAGTTTTGTATGGATATGCCAACAGTTATACAGAGACATTTTACAAATATGTTTTGGTGTTCATAACAGTCTATTGAAATTCACTGGCAAAAGAAGGATTCAGAATTGGAATGTTCAACAAGCTTTTGATCATTATTGTTTAAAAAAATTGCATGTTAGGTAATTAATTTTGTTCATAATGTGTAAAACTAATATTTTCAGCACTATTAAATAAAATAAGTACAAATAATGACTTGGGATTGAAACTTCAGAGGTATATCATTTATCCTGACTTAATTACTTTATTTTTCTGTGTCTCCCATATTCATACAAAAATCTCTTTCTGTAGTCCTAACAAAAAAGCCTATAATATGCCATTCCCTAATCTTGTAATCTTCCAAGTACATAATGCATATAAAATGTAATTTTTGAAGAATCTAAGATTTATCCATAAACATTTATGTCAAATTCAGAATACTGCAAAAGCTTTCAGTTCAAGCTGAAAAGATGTAGATGAGCCATTTACAAGTGCTTTTTGCTTTATGCTTAGAAATGATTCAGGGCAATCTGAACAATAGTAGTAAAATAAATAATGAATTACTACCATGCAGAAAAATGGCCTTGATAAGCTGAATTAATCATGGGCCAGGGCAATATATTTCACTGTTCAATTTTATGGTTCAGGTAGCTTATCAAGGACTATGAATGGCAAAAATCTATTGGGTCCAGATTGGTGGCCCAGATAAATCATTATATTTATAGATCCTGAATTTTAGCCCATTGGCAGATACCAAAGTTGAAAAGTTTGTTCAAAGGTAAAGTTACAGCAATGCACTGATGTATGAAAGCTTTCCAGCTCATCCTCATGTTAACACTAAAATAAGAATTTTACATATGGCTTCAGTGACAGGGTTTTCAAAGTTTACTAGTGCCTCCAACTCTAGGTAATCACAGTAAATGTATCTCATGGAATATTTGGAGTTTTGATAAGCGATAATCAAGAAAGAAGTTGAGTATACATAGGCTAGTTGAAGGTAGATGGGAAGCATTACAGTATTGGTACAATCATTCTGTTAGGAAACACCCAGCCAGACAGCGGGGGAGTTCTCAAATGGGGAATTAGCCTTGAATCTTTGCACAGTGACAAGGAATTCAAAACTGATTCCCTCTAATCTCCATAGAGACTAATTTACCTGTTCCCATGGGAAGGATGACAGTCTGCAGAGATTCCTTTATAACTGTCAGAATATAATAAAATAGCTTGAAGCCCACAGGTGTGGATCTGTGCGTGACACATTCCTAGGCAAGAACAGGCTGCTGAATAGGTATCAGCCTTACCAGACAGGAAACACAACCAGATAAGCCAATTCTACTTTATTGCAAAGCTTTATTAATGGAAATTTTCAAGTTTGAAAGTAGAATTCTCCTACTGTCTCTTTTGCAGCACAAGAAACCATGGAGGATCCCTTCTGAGTGTCGTGTTCCACTCACTGTCCAGCTGTGGGCTAGGTTGTTTCTTATCTGATTATTTGCTAGGCAACATCTCTTCATCCCATTTCTCAAGATCTTTTGCATATGCACTACATCAGGTTATATAGCAGGATTGGTTCTACCATGAAACAGAGTGAGGTGGCTGATACTGGAAGGTAGAAGCAAAACATTAGGAAGAATGCCCTCCATAAATTCCTAGCACAGTGTGCATTTTTAAGGTGCAGTGGAAACCACTGCCTCATTCTATTATTGGAATAAATTGTAAAGAAAATTTAACTGCTATGCCAATTGAAAATTGCACACTGAATTGCCTGAATTGACAGGAGACTTCAATTATGCTATTTTAAAACAATGCCTATTTATAAGATCAAAGTTTCCCAGTTTGTAATTTTTAGTCTTATTGACTAACCTATCCAAGTAGATAGTGAATGTAAATAATTTTGGTCATCCTGGTTATCCATCTAATTCAGGGTTCTTCCAAATCATAGCTGTAACACTCTAATAATGTTAACTTTAGAAATAGTAATTTTTAAAACCACAAAGGTGGAAGGATACAAAGAAGTCTTGAAAGGTACTGTTCATTTCCTTTCTTAGTGCAATATCCCATGCTGCATCACCATTGGTAACATGACTAGACTAGACTAGACTAGACTAGACTAGACTAGACTAGAATTCTTTATTGGCTAAGTGTGATTGGACACAAAAGGAATTTGTCTTTGGTGCATATGGTCTCAGTACATAAAAGAAAGGTACACCGCAGGGAAGCGGAGCCAACCAAATGGTTCCGCCCCAGGTGCCTGATGGACCCTGATAGGTTCCTGATGGAGCTTGGGCCGTTTCCCGAGGCACTTACACACGACCCGGTCAGAGAC
>JAEANM010003465.1:9775-22359 GCA_017656035.1 Myanophis thanlyinensis
TACATATTACTTTATTTCTTGCATTTATATATACCTGTGAAGCTAGAGTAAAGCTACCTCCTACAGGGGTCAGTGTGGATCTACTTTAAACAGATGAGGGGTCGGTTGAAACGAAGTAAATTGTTAATTGTTTCAGTTATGGTTTTTTCCTTTGATTTTTTTTTTTTTTTGTTCTGTATTTTTACTGCCAGGATGGAAAAAAGTACTTCCGTGATTTTTCTGTCTCAAGGGTCAGAAAAACTACCCTGCCATGATTAAGTATCCATTTGTTGCTCTGCTTCAGGCAAGAGAACAACTTGGACTAGCCCTGATTATAACCTTTGATACTAAGATAAACTGATTGAAAAAAAAAGTCCTAACCCTCTTGTCTATAAGATCTAGGAGGTTTCTGACCTTCAGTATGAATCTGTATGCATGTCCAATAGTGAGAAATTCTGTTCAGAAAACTCCTCGTGTGTACATTATGTTTTAAAATGGAGACATTGGATATTTCCAGTCTGTAATTAATGTAGCATTTTCAGTAATTCAGCATGTTACAGGAAATTGTCTTAGATTTTACCAATATTGATCATTCATATGATTAGTTTTAATCAAACTCCGGTTTCAAAGAAATAATAATTTTAATTGATGATAGCTTATTTTGGTAGGAGACATGAAAACCATTTAGAAAAACAATAAACAGCTTTGAATTCTCAGCGTCTTTTCCAAGTTCTGAAACTCATTTCAGACTGCATACTTGTAAACAATCATTGAGATATGACACACCATCAGCCAATTGCTAAACATTCATTGTGTGCTTTAAAACCAATCATTATTTCTGCACTGTTTTTAAAAACCATCTGGTCTTCTCAAGTGATTTCTGCAGGATGTCTATGGAGAGAGTCTCAGTCATCCAGGTCATGGTTGTCCCAAAGGTGTTTTTTCAAGAGGCAACTGGACTTTCTGGTTTTTCTTTGAAGACATTTTGCTTCTCATCCAAGAAGCTTCTTCGGAAACTTTTTCAAAGAAAAAACAGAAATCCAGTTGCTCCTTGAAAAAGCACCTTTGGGATTTCTGAATGATCTTTCATTCGCTGGTTAGTCTGGAGTTCAATTATTATTCAACTAATAATTGCTTACTCAAAGCTGGTCAATATCTGATTGCATAGAATGTCAGTCAGTGAGGGTCTGACATTCCTTCTGTCTCAAACTGGTTATCTGCCAAGTATCCAGGGTTTCCAATGTTTAGTTAATGAACAAACTGACTTTCCCTTTCCTTTCTAGAAGAAGCAAAATTTTCTAATTTTTCTTGTGCCCAATAAAGGCTGTCTGTATATTTGTCCTCATGAATTGTAAACAATTGTCTTGTTTCTGTCTGGTTTTGTTTTGCTTTATTTTAAATAATTTAAAGTATCCTATGAGGTGTTTTGAAGGCAAGCTCAAATTCTAACTCAATAGTATTGCTATAATTTTTAAATACATTTTATTGCTTTTAAATAACGACAGCAAAAACAAAAAAGAAAAGCACAAAAATACATTATCAAAAAATACACAAGTGCTTGTAAAATAAGTGGGAAAATACAACAGAAAAAAATAATGTATAGAGTATATGTAACAATAAAGTTACAATTCTATATAGAATTATCAAATGCAAACATGAGTGTGTGTGTGTCTGTATGATTATCATGATTTTCAATCTACTGTACTATAAATTGCTCCCATATTTCCTTGCATTTATCCATATAAAAGATGTGTGATGGCTCAGGGCTTAAAAGATGCTGAAGAAGGTCTATGGTCCTGTTGTTCAAGACTCACCACTGCACAATGGAATGAGATCCCATCACTTGCCCCAGCTCCTGCCAATCTAGTAGTTTGAAAGCAAATAAATGCAAGTAGATAAATAGGTACCACTTGGGAAGGAAGGTGATGGTGTTCCTTGTTTCACCATATGCTTTGTGCTGTGTGGCATGATGTCATGCTGGTCAGATGACCACGGAAATGTCTTCAGACAGCACTGGCTCAATGGTTTAAAGAAACGCAGATGAATGCTGCCTTTTAAAGTCAGCTATGACTAGCAGAAAAACACCCAGGGACTCCTTTACCTTTTTTTACCCATACAAAGCAGTGGTGGAATCCAACCAGTTTTGCTACTGGTTCGGTGCCACGTGGCTTCTAAACTGTTTTTGCTTACTGGAGGCAGCCTGGGTGATTGGGAAGGTTGCAGAGGCACACAGAACAGCTGTTCTGTACAATTCAGGTGAGTAAAAAAAAATGAAGGGGATATAGGACAGGAAAGAGCAGGGGCGGGTGGAAGGGCCCAAATATTAGGAGTGGGTGGACAGGGCCAAACGTCGCTGCTACCTGATCAGCTGAACTGGTGCAACAAGGTTGCATTTCACCACTGATACAAAGTCTGCATTTATGGACAATCCACTCACAGATGGGGTAATCAGGTCTTCAATCTATTGAGTAAGTGGAGCCTTATATTCATCTTTCCAATGTTGCAATATACTGTATGTCTCTTATCTATAATAAGTACACAGAAAATCCACTTATGTCCACTTCCATGTACAGGTATGTAATTCAATATTCAGAATATTATCCTCTGAAAATTTTAGCTTTTGTCGCACACTCACATTTATATAATCCACTACTTTGTTCCCATACCTGTTAGGTATAGGGTATTATAAAAAGTGTGCTTTAGAGAAGCATTGACCTTCAACAAAATGCTGTTCTAGAATTTTTCTTTTTCTATACAAATGTAATGAAGTCCAATAAATTCTAAATATTTTTGGTGGTATAAGTCATAGGTTAAAGTCACTTTGGCACTTTAGATATAGAAGTTAAAACATTTTCCATTGTCTAGGCCAGTGGTAGTGAACCTATGGCACACGTGCCAGAGGTGGCACTCAGAACCCTCTCTGTGGGCACACGCATCGTTGCCCAGCACAGCTCCACCGCATTTCTCTGTGGCATTTCTTGCCATCGTTTGCAGGGAAACAGAACTTTCCCTAAAAATGATGAAAACAGAAGCTCATGAAAAAAAAAAGAGCTGCCAGTGTTGTGATGCTCTGCCTCTTCCTGGCCAGCTGGTCTTTGGGTCTCCGGTGTGCATGTGCACGTGTATGAGAGACTTGGAGTTTGGGCACTCAGTCTATAAAAGGTTCGCCATCACTGGCCTAGGCAATTTAGAAACCTCTAATTCATTATTCCACTCATCTCTGCATGTCAAAGTGATTTTATTGATAACAAATGTCTAAAGAAACTAATACACTAATGTGTGTTTTAGTTTTAAAAATTTAACCAGTTGTTCTAGTATCCCAAGTGTCTTAGAAACTTGAATGTTGCTGGTCCAAATAATGTTAACAGAAGTTGTAGTGTAAATATCATCAAGTTATATATAATAGATATTTGTCTATTATTACAATTTATATCTAATTTCATCCATATCGTCTATCAATTGATCAAAAGGCAATATTCTTGCTTCAATTCAATTTTTCTGTATCAGCATCTTTCCCCCAATTTTTAATTTCTCCATAAAGTCAGTTTTGCATAGAAAAAGGGATCAAATCTTTTATTCCATTCCACAGCTTTCTGATGTTTCCAGAAATATTAGAGTTCTATTATATTAGATCCTAATACTGTCCATGCTGTCAAAAGTACTATACATGTATATTCCAAAGTTGTTGGAATATTAACACCAATTTTTGGCTTTCAGTGTTGAATATTTGACAGTAGGTAAGCTTGATGATAGAGTTCTAGATTTGGGAAACCGAATCCTCTTATTAATTGGTAACTGCATTTTTTGTAAAGATATTCTCAGAACTAAAGAACCAAATTAACATTTTCTAATCAAAGACTTTATTTTCTGAAGTATATTCCAGATATTTGAACAGGAATTCCTTTTGGAATACTAAATAATCTGGAAAAATGTTCATTTTGTGAGCATTCACCTTTCCTCAAAGAGTAAAGTTTAATGACTCTCATCTATCCATGTCTGAAGAAACCTCTATATCTTTGGGCATACACATACCTAAACATTTAATGGATTTGTTACAAATACAGAACTGATATTCCTTAAGTAGTTAGGTAACTAAATTTGCACCAATTGGCATCAACTCCAATTTTGAACCAGTTAATAGAATAGCCTGCTATTTTATTACAGCTATCATTTGCATCAACAGTGGTCTACTAGCATGAGGTTTAGAAATAAAGAATACCATCTGCTGATAAAATCAAAATGATGCACTACTCTGTAATGATGCAAATAAAATCAAAATGATGCACGAATCTGTAAATCTTGTTGTCTAATAGCATAAGCCAAACATCCATGCAAACAACAAAAGGGAGAAAGTGAGCATTTGAGGTTGGTTCCTCTAAAAAAATAGGAAAGTAGCAGAAAATATATACTAATTTTTAATGCAGGAAATTTATACTGCTTATATTGTCAAAAGCTTTTAGCAGATTGGTCTTCATTTTTATTCACACCTCAGACAGAAGGCTAAATTTTAAGGATTCAAGGAAATGCTCCATTTTAAAACATCTTGCCTCCCTTGTTGTCTTTCCTATCAATAGCAAAGGAATAATGAAATGGAGAAGCATAGCTGATGGAGCAACAAGGGTAGGGAATCTTGCTTTGCTACTTTTACTGAGTCATACCATAAGCAGAATACGTATTTTACAAGCAACCTGTGCAACTCCTTTCAGCAAGCCCTAACCAGAGTGCCTTTTGAAATAGCAAATACATTAATCTTCCTCTGCAATCAAAGCAAAACTTTGGGAAGCTTGAAACAAGCCAGTTATGCTTGATCCCATAAAAACAGTAATCTTATGCACACAGCTCCAACTTTTGCAGTATTTCTTTTAAAATAGTGGCAAAAAAGTAAAACACAAGACAAATAGTAAAAAGCAGGCAGAATACAATCAAATCTACTGGAACAGTTACTTTGAGAATTCTTCAGGCTGTGATCTGAGTACCTACACATTGATCTTTGTTAGATGCCGTATTTTTTTTAAAGTTTTTATTTAAACCTCAGCAAGGAAGGTTAGTCTTCTGCTTGATATAGAGACTACCATGTGAAATCTCTGGTGCTGATAGATTTCCTCTGGTGCAGTTTATCTTCATCTTTGGTCTATGACAGGGGTGGGCAAACTTGGCCATTTTGTGATTTGTGGACTTCAACTCCCAGAATCTCTCAGCCAGCTTTTGCTCTCTCAGCCAGCTTTTGCTGGCTGAGGGATTCTGGGAGTTGAAGTCCACAAGTCACAAAATGGCCAAGTTTGCCCACCCCTGGTCTATGGTCCCCACAATTTCCTAACCTTGGCTGTGCAAGCTGTTGGATTTGAAGTCCTAAACGTACTTTCCTTTTTGGACACTACAGCAACTCTCACAAAATTGCAGAAGTGCTTTAGATTTTTTTCTTCTTTGGTCCTAAATATATAACTGCATGCCTTCAGAAACAAGTTTAATAGTTTTGTTCACAGAATTTCTCACACCCAAGTTTCTTGTTGATAGGGGATTCTGGAGGGAACTATTGTATGGATTACTGGAATTTATCAAACACAAGGATAAATCCAAATCTATTGACCTGCAACCATGCCAAGAAATTAGTTCACATACTGCACTACATTATAATTTGGTATAATTTGGTTTGTTTGATGTGAACACAATTCAACCAGTGGTCTATAGATCATAATATACAGCTTAATGCATGATGTAAACACAGACATGTTTTATTTATTCAACAACAGTTAAAACAATCCTTATTGTGGCACATATGGGAATTGTCTCCATGATATAGAACTGTTTCTGTGAACAGGGGAAGTTGACAGAAGAAAGACTGGCTCGTTGAAATGTAGGGTTTGCAGGTTTAAGTTTACCACCTGTGTGAATCCAGGCAGTGGATTTATGGATCATTCAAACACACAAGGAGCCTGTGGTGATCAAGATCTTAATTACATATTTATTGAATGACAAATGCTGCCAAGTATAGTCCTAGAAATACCTGTCATATTGACTTTTCCCACTAGAAAACCTTTATCCTAGATACAAGAAGCTATAAGAAGTTAGCTATCCTTGATGAATTATTAATACAGGAAGCTTAGCTAACAACACGAAAGCAGTATATACTTAGGGGAAAGTGAACACATAATTTGGGGAATATTGATTTTAGCGAGACTTTGAGGTGAGGCCACTTGAATTCAAGAAAAACAGATTTCTGGAGCAGAACATAAGTAGGATTCTATACCAGAGGTTAACTGGAAATAAAGCTCAAGAGGAGTGAAAATCAACTCTCCTGAGTTAGGAAAAAAACAAATTATCTTATTAAGCAAACAAGATGGCAAATTTCTTGTTTGTAAATTATATGGGCACAAGAATTTTTAATTGCAATTGAATAGGAGTCAGTTTGTGATATGCTTCATGAACGGTACATATGATTTTAGCCTGTATGTGTATGATCTCCAAAACCATGGAAAATAATTGTTTCATTCTGCATACTATTAAAAATATTGTATGTATTTAAACATACGAACATTTTCCATTTCTTGCATAATCAACAAAATACCTTAAGAGATACCACAAAAACCTTCATTTATTCTCTATTATACTAGGATGCATGTTATGGAATAGTGACTTTTCCAGGTTCAGGTGGGAGTCTGAAAAAGACAGTTACTTTACTTAGCTGCAGAAATATCCTCTGGCTGCACAAGGCCCGTAGTTCCTCTTTGAAATAAAGAATAAATATCTACCCTAACACATAGGGCAAATTGCAGTAAAGTACTATATTCAGCAAAGCTAAATAATAACATTCTGCCTCCTTGTGGTACAACAGTGGAAATATCCACTGCTAGTAATAGAGAAAAGCTTTAATTATTGACTGAACAGGTAGACCATATTTATGTAGCAGAATGAGTATTAGCACCCCACCAAACATTTTTGCTGTTTTGTTGTTTGATCTTACATTTCATAGGAATAAAATAGCATTTGGATCTTGATCATTTGCAATGCAAACTTAATCTTTAAACATGGACTGTG
This sequence comes from Myanophis thanlyinensis, assembly GCA_017656035.1. Classification (NCBI taxonomy): domain Eukaryota; kingdom Metazoa; phylum Chordata; class Lepidosauria; order Squamata; family Homalopsidae; genus Myanophis; species Myanophis thanlyinensis. The sequence continues at coordinate 16,790 of JAEANM010003465.1, forward strand.
GTTAAATTACAAGTTCACATAGTAATTGTTCGAAGTTACAACAGCACTGAAAAAAGTGACTTATGACAATTTTTCACACTTATGAACTTGCAGCATCCCCATGGTCACATAATTTGCATTTGGATGTTTGACACATGACTCCTATTTATGACAGTTGGAGTGTGCTGGGGTCATGTGATTCCTTTTGCGACATTCTGACAAACAAAGTCAATGGGGAAACCAGATTCACTTAACAACTGTGTTACTAATTTAACAACTACAGTGATTCACTTAACAAATACAAAAAGAAAAGTCATAAAATGGGGCAAAATTCACTGAACAAATTTCTCATTGGGCTCAATTGTGGTTGTAAGTTGAGGACTGCCCGTAGTCCCTAATTTTATTCTGCAAACATAAAACAGTCAAAACTCAAACAAACAAAAGTCACAAATTTAAAAATGAAGTTTTATTTTAAAAACTGTCTTCTATTTGAGTATGGTTGTTATGAATTTCAGATTTCACAAGTCATGGGATAGTACTAAATAGTTAAGAACATCAAATAACTATGTTTCTCTACCTTCTCCAGAAGTTCTCCTAGCATCTCATTACAGAACCATGATGTGCCACATAAATATGCCTATACTTATTCCATTATGAAATTTGGGCTTGAATATAGTGACTAAAATATAACATTTATAAAAGCATACATGTTTAGAAATCAATGGTGGACAACCCCAACAGCTAACAACACATTTTACACCAAAGTTGCCTGTTTCTATACCTTTCCCAAAAATGAGTTTGCAAGATTTCATACTTGATTTATACTCAAGGAATCCTAGAATGTTTGACAACTTCAGAATTCCCTCTTCCATTCATATGCACATTTATTTGGATCTGTTATACAATCTAAATTAAAGCAGTCAGATTTTCCTTCCATTTCTAAATGCTGAACTAAAATAGGAGTCATAATGTAAACATATCCAAAGTCTTCTTGCCAAGTAGCAAAGTACGGAAACAGAACAGTGTCTAGGACAGTTTTCCCTAACCAGATGTCCTGTAATTCCCAGAATTCTTAGACAGCATATCCGAGAATTATGGGAAGAGCAATCCCAATGCATTTTGAGAAAATCCCATTTGGGAAGATTTTTCTAATGAGGATTTTAAAACAACTTAAATGCAAACTGTACTTTAAGATTGATAGAACTTAAAATGCCATTTTTTGTTATATTACTTATCGAAGACTAGAGAGAGGGGAAAATAAGGTGAAATATTAATTATCTGCTGAAAAAAATCTATGGGAGTTCTAAATATAGTGGCTTTCTGAAGTGCTCTCTCTTTAGGGAAAGATGTGGACATTAAAAGGGAAACTTTGATCAGGTCCAACAAGATATGCTATGCAGAGTATTTTTTAAAATCTTTTTTTCAATTATTGTTTCCCATCTTTTTTGAACAGCACATCCTAAAGTTAAGACAAAAATTACTTTGCATGCATCTTGCTACTGTTACAAGTGAGGTTTTGTCTGCAATGTATGCCAGAGAACTGTGGAAAGAGTTGCTTTTCAAGAAACAGAAATCTGAGAAAACTATTGGATTTTATTACTGCAGTTGAATGTATAAGAAATTCTGTTATCAGGAAATTGGAGATTTTTTTGCTTCATACTAGAAGATTCTCTAACTAAAATGTCAAACTGAAGCATTCAGCTTCACAACTAAACTGATGTATATGCTATGTGAACTGAGTATATTAAATTACAATTTCGGCCAAAATCTGGCAGGCAAATCCAGAAAGACCTGCAAGATTTATTCCACAGTAAAAAATACACAAAGAAAAATACACATTCTGCAATGTTTCCGAGGTTGTATAAAGCATTGCCAACAAAAATAAATGAAACCAATTCTTTTGTATTATTGTCCAAATCACTATAAAACTTCAATTTCTTGCAGAATTTGATTGGCTGTAACAAACAGCTGGAAGGCTTCTCCCGTTCATCTAACTTGGAATTATTATAGGACCAATCGTTGCTGAATGGAACATTATTTAGCCCCATTATTTCTCTCCACAAAAAGAGCCATTGCAGAGGAAAGGACCCAGGAAATAAAAACTATGCAGTAATATCATTTTTCCCAGAACGGTGGTTATTCTGCACAGGGATTGTGTGATGTAGAACTTGATGGTCCCATCCAACTGTTGTGAGTGAGTTTTTGTTCAAGGGAGACCACGATAAGCCTGTTACAAAATCTCGATGAGACCGATTCCTAAAACTGGGAAAGATAGGAAACATTTCTGCTGTTAGTTTAGAAATCCACAGGTGAGTTCATAAAGAAATATTAATACCAGAAGACGCGCAAATTATTAGGAGAAAGATGTAAATTGTTAAAATGAGAAAGAACTAATGTTTGTAACCACTCTGCAAGGGGTTATCTGTAAGCATTGACTATGCTCCTTCAAAAATAAGGCAATGAAGAAAAACTGCTTTGCTCTGTTCATGAAGGGTCATTATCCATGTAGGAAAAGGTAGGACGACATTATTGCTTGCCTCAAATGTAGAAGAGACAAACCAATGAAAGGGCTTCTGTAGGCAAACAAGGGTCCTTATCACTAAAGTCCTACCATTTCTCCCAAAATATTCAGCCACTAAGGAGACATCAATCCAGTTTTCAGTCTGCATTTAATTTCCCAATTTTATATAAAGCCTTATTAGTGAAAGCTAAAGGAATACGCTCTTGATTTATTTAAAATATTTACAGCCCATACATTGTCTATTGGGATCTTCAGATGATGGGACACTAACATTAAAGATGAATAATGTTGTTGTTGTTCCACCATCTGAAGATCCAGATGGATAGCGGGTGGGCTATATTTTAAATAATATAATGATTCCAAAGACAGGAATCCTCAAACATTTCTGAAGCATCAGTGTAAGCAAGAGCTTTTAATTTTCTCTTCTTGTATAGAACAGAGTTGGTAGCTAACTTGAACAGATTCTACTGACGTATTACTTCCCTGCAATGCAGCTTCCAATTTCCTACTGAAGAAAATACACACTGTATGGAATGCTTCATTTTACTGTATTATCCTATATGCAAGCAGCTTTCATTGTGCAAGGTAATGAGTATGGGTAAATAAACTCTGGATAAACTCTGTTCTACTTTTGCATGGATCCATTAACCTGGTAGACCAATAATGAGGCTCAGGTGATTTGCCTTCAGCCACAGGATCCATGAGGATAAAAATGGGCATGCTTTATTAAGTTTGGTTCTGGGCATCACTTTAACCAGAGGGAGCAATTTGAATATGAACTGTAGTGCACAATTATTTTTACATAAATATGTGCAACTTTTAACCAAGATGGCAATCAAATCACTTAGCGCCTAAATGATTATACGGCACAGAAACTGAAAGAATTGCAAGAGAGACATGGACTGAACTCTTTTGTAACTCACACTTCTGAAAAACTGGAGTCAAGAACAACGACAGAACAATCTTCACTGATAGAAGCCAGCAGAGGTGAACTAGAGGAAGAAAAAGCTTCTATTAACACATACAATATTTTTTCTGTTTTTTGTTTAAATGTCACGAACAAATTTTATGAGAGCTTATTAGTGACATATAAGTCAAACACATGTCATAGCAATACATGTCTTGTATGTTGAAACTGGGGAAGAAAGATAAATAATTATCAGATCAGTGCATGTGAGCAGACACAGGTATACTTATGACTGATATAGGAAGACCTAAGGGATAAAGTAAACAATGTCATCCACGAGGAAAAGTATAAAAGAGTTTGCCTAAAATGAAAACAAATACTGTATATTTAGTGAGTTCCAGAGACAACAAATGAATTAGTTTTACATACAAGAATCTTTTTTTTTTGTAACACAAGATGAGCAAAGATAAAAGTAGCTTTTGTAGTTTAAAACTGACATTAAAAAATTAACAATATCTTAGTAAAAGCCAAATATGGCTAGGTAAAATCACAATTGTTCTTTAACTTTAGCCAAGCATTCCAATCAAGTCCTTTTTTTTTAATTGCACAACACCATCAATTGAAAATAAAAATACCAGTAAACATTTATAGTAAAAGAAATGCTTGTGCAGAATCTATTCTAGAAGAATTAGTAACTTTTTAGCCTTCATTGTTTCAAAGAAAATCTAAAACTGAACAACGAATTTCTGAAGACAACTATAAACTTGAAAAAGACTTTCCATAAAGATTTTCTCTTCTATTGATTACTGAAGCAGAATAATCTTCCAGGTCCAAAGTGACAACCTATAGCCAGAGCTATATACTTATGAATTTACATATCTTTGTAAATTCAAATGGCCATGGGAAAGTTCTTCTGGATTTAGTAATTTTACAAAACATCAGGGAAGCTTTTATCACCTTTGGCAGATAAACCATTTTTACATCCACTTGGAAGGGAAAAAGCTGTAATGCTTTTATAGTGTTTGTAATTGCAAAGCAGGATTAGTAGGCCTTTTAGTTTTCATGCTGCTGTTTGTACAGTTTTTAGAAAGCTTTTCTTTGTCCGGTGAGTGTACATGTAATTATTATGAAACTGAATGTCCACTACAGGATGAATGCCTGCTCATAAAGATTATAGATTATAATCTATCAACTTGATTCAATATAGGTTGGTAGACATTTTTGATTTATTTAATTGATTTGTAAAATTTCTTAGCTGCCCATCTTACCGCAGGATAATTCTGAGTGGCTTACAATCTTAAAAGGATAAAAACTATATAGGGACATATATTCACTTAGCCACCTTCCATGACTAGAACCTAAGTCTCCCCACTCCCAATCCAGCACCTTAGCCATTACCTCACACTGGCTCTTATATGAATATGAGATAATGTACACATATAGACATGAATGAGTTGACATCCATGAGTGAACTGCACATAGCTGCACATTAGTAAAACAGTAAAAAACTACATACAATTCAATTTTCTTTTTTGACACTGCAGTCCTACCTGTGTGCTGAAAAAGCAAATCCTGTGACACTACGGGAATGCACAGTTGAACTGATGATGGTGTCTGGATTCTTTGTGTCTATAAGTGCAATCATCCCACTTTCGTCACCTTTGAAATAACAATAGAGAACAAAGAGACGGCATTAAATGGTTATCTAATATGTAAAAATATATGATATGTAAAAAGGATTTTTTAAAAAAAATATTCCTTACCCAAAACAAAAGTGTCATTTTGATGTGGATGCCATGCCAGTGAGGTAGAAAGATTACAAGAGGCATTGCAGGCTGAATATATGTAATGGCAGAAAAAATATATAATTAGGTTCTTGAGTCTGTTTCAGAGAAAGCAACTGATTGCTAGCTAATATTCAAAAGAAAGCACACACAAATAGGCATTTCCTCATTTAAACATATTTAGTTAGCTTATTTCTAAAAAGCAGTTTAAGACTTTACTCATCTAACTAAAAATACCTGATTTTTACCTAAAACAAAAATATATTGAGAGAAATTTATTTATTTCTTGCATTAATATACTGCTTCTATTCCTGCACTGTAGAGAGCATCCTGACGGGCAACATCACAACCTGGTTTGGGAACAGCACCATGCAAAACA
>JAEANM010003466.1:0-18675 GCA_017656035.1 Myanophis thanlyinensis
GTCTTCAATGCACGTCGGAAAACTCTCAGGTCAGTGATGGTCCGAATCTCAGGGGGGAGTTCGTTCCAGAGGGAAGGCGTAGCCACAGAGAAGGCCCGAACCCTTGGAGCCGTCAGGCGACATCACATCACAACTTTTTCATGTTGGACCTACTGACTTCTAGGTATACTCGCTACCTCCTAGCTGCACATCATAATATGTCATCATAATATGGGAATACAGGCAGACCTCAGCTTATGACCACAATAGGGGCCAGAATTTCCATTGCTAAGCAAGGCAGTTGTTAAATGAGTTTTAATTTTACAAGCTTTTTTTTTTTGCAATGGTTGTTAAGTAAATCACTGCAGTCGTAAATTATGTGGTTGCTAAATGAATTCCTCCTGTTGACATTGCTCATCAGAAGCTGGAAGGTCATGAATGGCAATGACATGATCTTAGGTCATCGCAATTGTCATAGATATAGCCAGCTTGCCATGTGCCCTAATGCTGATCAGGTGACTATGGAAATGCTGTGATGATCCTAAGGGCAAGGACCGTAAATCATTATTTTAGTGCTGTTGTAACTTCGAACAGTTGCTAAACAAATGATTATAAGTCTAGGAACACTAGTAACAAGAGATGATCAGCTGGCCAGGTTTGTTCCCCATTAGGGACACACTGCATACCGAATAGGTTGTACTAACAAAAACTAAGAAAAAGGAATACCCAATTTCAAGAGCAGGAACATGTCCTTCCAAAGGCTGGTGAATTTAAAGGTACTTTCACAGGCTAGTTAACTAGGCTGTGACCAACAATTATGTATGCATATATCTGCAGCTTCATGAGAACAATTACCTTTAATCAGCAGAGGAAGCACAGAGACAATGAGACTTTGATCTCTTTGCAACCATCTGTGGTCCCCCCCCCCCTTTCATTCTTGGCAGCCTTCAAACCTCTGGCTCTGCCGCCTTCTTTGAAACAAATAGATTCTTTGGTCAAATGCCAGGATGATGCCAGTGGAAACATAATTCATAAACTACATACATATAGAAAATTAACATGTCTGGATTCTTCAGTAAAAAATGTTAACAAGATTGGATGGGCAAGTGGAGTTGTGTTCATGGAGCCATATGTTGCTGTTAAATCATGAATCTCCAGAAAACTAAAACAGATGAACAAAGCCTATTAGAAAGTCTCCATTTTAAGTTTTTAGCAAATGCTTCCCCTACAGTTACTGCAAAGATTATTATACAGCAGGGGTGTCAAACTCGATTTCATTGAGGGCCGCATCTGGGTTGTGTTTGACCTTGGGGGACCAGAGTGGACATGGCCATGGTGGACATGGCCTGCTCAACATCACTTGTGTTGGGGCAGAGGTGAAATTCAGCAGGTTCTAGCAGGTTCGCTAGTAGTAAATTTTCTAAGTAGTTCGGAGAACCGGTTGTTAGAAGAAATCTCCTTTTGTTTTTTTTTCTACTTTACAGGGTTAATCCTGTAAGGAAGGCAGGAAAAAACATTCTGGTGTTGTTTCTAGCTTAATCTTTATTGCCCTGCTTACAGAAACTTCCCACCCCATCACATGATCTCCCCCAGCCATGCCCACCAAGCCACATCCACAGAACCAATAGTAAAAAAATTTGAATTCCACCACTGTGTCGGGGGCATCTGTGGCACCCAAGTGCTCTGCCAGAGAAAATGGGTCCCCAAGCTCTGCTTTCGACTGCAACAGTCTCCTGCAACCTCTGCTGGTGAAAGCAGAGCTCGCAGCCCTCCCGAGATCCTTTATCACTGGCAAAAGCACTGTAGGCCGGTGCTTCTGTTTTCAAGAGGGCCCCACAGGCCAGATCTAAGCACTCCGTGGGCTGGATCTAGCCCCTGGGCCTTGAGTTTGACACCCTGCTATATAGTGTGGACATTCTTTGCAGTCAGCTATGGTTAACTAAGCAAAAGAAGGTAGGTACTGTGTGACCTTAAAACGGTTCATTCTCTGTATCTGCTCTGTTCCGCTCAGCATTGCCAATGGTAATGGGGAGTTGATGGGGACTGTAGTTCAATAATAGCTAGTGGGCTACCAGTTCTTCATTCTTTTCTTTTAATTCTGGAAAAATCATCACAAGGGACTTTAAAAAAATAAAATAAAATTCTTTGATGCTGAATTTATCTGGATTCGCACATTGTGACCTGCTTTTTGCCACATTATGGTGTGTCATGATAGCCAGGGTGGTAAAGGTGTTTGACTACACTGTGGAGGCACAGTTTCAAGTCCACCCCCAGCCATGGAAATCCACACAAGGCAAGTTGAGACTAATTAGTGTCTTTCAGCCCAATTTACCTCACAGGGCTGTTAATGCAGGGAAAATGGGAGGAAAGGTTGTTATGAATGCCACTTTGAGATCCTAAATGGAAGGTATCAAATAAACAAATAATCTGGAACATGATTTTACATCCAACATTCAACATTCATTCATTCATTCATTCATTCATTCATTTATCAGATTTCTGTATTGTATCTCTCACTTAAGTAACTCTAGTAAGTAGCAATAGCACTTAGATTTATCGTAGATACTGCTTCATAGTGCTTTACAGCTCTCTCTAAGAGGTTTACAGAGTCAGCAGACTGCCCCCAACAATCTGGTCCTTGAACTGGTCAAGATCAAACTCCTGAACAGTCAACAGAATTAGCCTGCAATACTGCATTCTAACCACTGTGTCACCAGAACTCTTAGCTAGGTAGATAGTGAATGCTTATAAATATTACTACATTATGAATACACAGAATACACATATTTCAGAATATACAGAAGTTCTTCCTTGTAGGCTGAATAGTAGAAGGTAGAAATTAAAATTCTGTACAAAGTGCCTGAAGAAGAAGTTTGAGATCTGAAGTCTTATTGTTGGGAAAGTGACATTGCTTGTAGGTTTGTTTCTATTTGCTCAGCCTATACATATATAAGTAAGCCTCATTCTATCATTTTTCTAACAAATTTTCCCCTCCAAACGAACTGTTCCATAAAAGATTGAGATATAATTTGTGGAATTATGAGGTTACGAGTACTTTTATACAAGCCATCATATCATATAACAATTAAGCACCTACAAAAATCCTTGTAGGATTTGCTCAGTTGAACTTTATATATAGTTTTTCATGTAGAGAAACAAAGAAATAATATACTGCATGTTGTAATCTAAATGATAAAGAGGGTATACTGAAAAGCAGGATGAATGTCATCTCCAGTTCAGAAAATATAGCTGAGATGATGTAATCCTTAAGACTGATATACTGATTTGTTCAATTTCTTCTCCATCCCTCATTCTCTTTTCATTTTCTATTGTGTTTTTTATATCTTATTTCTAAACTTGATGCAGCATTTTTTTTTTAATTTTAGGCACTTGTATAGTTAGATATTTCAATGGCAAGACTAATATAATACCCAAACACCTTTCCTGTGTTTTACAAATTTTTTTTGTTTAAATTAATGTATAAAAAATAAAGAATAGGAACTGGAGCAATATTTGTGTATATTAACTACATCTCCAGGTATCTTCAGGTCTATTACAGCAAATTATATTGAAATTTATATTGTGTACATATTGCCTTCATGCTTTTCATTTCCTTTATTATTTGCCTAATAGACTGTGAGGCAAAACCTTTATCTACTAAACCAGGGGTGTCAAACTTGCATTGTCACGTCATTGTCACATGACCTTCCCCCCTTCGCTAAACCGGTGGGTAGGCGTGGCCAGTGCATGATGCATCCAGCCTGTGGGCTGAGTTTGACACCCATGCACTAGACTGAAAAGTTCATTTTAAGTGGGTTGTCACCAATTATTTTGTGAGAGAAGTTGGAATTAATCTCCTAATTCATGCAAGATCCATGTTAAGAAGACCCACCCTGCATTCCAACATAAGAACACGATAAGATCTCTGTGAGATTGATCATTCAACCAAATTGCATCCTGTTTCATGCAGAGGCCAATCAAATCCTTCTGCAAAGCTTTTCACTTTGGCTCAGGTTTTTCCCATTCCCAAATTCCTCATGTGATGCTTCCAACTCCCCTCTCCCCCATCTAATCTTGCAATTTAGCCTGGGACGGTTGCCAATGTAACAACCTTGCTTTTTTTTTTTCAGTTTGTAGATTCTGTCCTTCTTCCATAACCTTGGTCAGATATGTGGCTCCAAATAGTTCTGCCATTTTTGGCTATAATTTTATCAGCACAGGAAAAGGAATATGAACTTTGTCTAGCAAAAGTTAGTCTAATATATTTGCCTCATGAGGCAGATAACAAAATGACCAAATCTATATTAGGAAGTGGAGCACAGACTGGGTGTGACACACACTAATGTTGTGCCTTCTTCAACATCTAATGTCTGAGACAACTAGCTCATTTTGCCTAAAGGGAGGCCTAGTTCTTGTCTCAGGTTTTCACAATATGCTATTAATTTAATATAGTAGCTAACATAAACTTCATAATCCATTTTAAGATCTAAAAGTTTCTAGAAAGACTACCCAGAACTGGGCTTCTTACATAAACATTTCTCAAAAAAGAAATATTTGCTGACCTCAATTTTTTTTCTCAATGTAGCAGTTTTTGTATTGATATGTCAGCAACCTTTTTGTTCTCTGAAAGTTGTTTAGCTGTCACTACTGTAATTCATTGCCTCATCTGCAATCCAATCCTGTCTAATCAGAAATAAATCTTACTAAATGGAATTAGTCCCAGTTAGGTTTACAAACAGCTAAATGTAACCTAAAGAACCCAACAGCCTCCAGGCTTTATTTTCCTGAATTAAACTACTTTTATATTGACCTAACTTTTCTATTTGATTTTTCTTTTCTTACATCAGAGGTTAATGTCATAATAACATAAGAAAATACAATTATTTGAATTTATTCTTTTGTATTTTTGAGCTCTTGAGATAGAAACATCACTACGCATCGTAGCAGGATATCCAATCTCAAATTGCAACCCTATCCTGCAATCCTATCACATATTAGTTTTTCACAAATTCAAATAAAATGCTTCCTGCTGATCTTCCATATGTATAGTAGTGCCTTGTTCAGAAATTATACAACATATTTTCATCTCTAAGGTAGAAAATACAGAGCTCACTTCCAGCTGTAAAAGTACAATATAGAAATAATACTTCTGTCAAATGCTTGGTGAGGTAGTGCAAGCTGAACTCAGTTTTCAAAGGGAAGCTAACACCACTTTATCCACTAATTACATTTTAGATTTTCCCTGTGGAAAATATAAACTGTAGGAAAGTCTGGGTATTTTTCAGCTGAAAATGCTGTAGATGCTGCTATTCCTATATCTTCATCCTTTTTGAAAGACAATATTTTAAAGAGAACACCAGGTGTTTCAGCTAACTGATCTTCCTTAACTCCTTCACTGCTACCATTCAGAAAGATTTCAGTAAAGCTCTATAACATAATAGCTAGTTTGGTCTAGTGGTTAAAGCACCAGACTAGAAACCAGGAGACGATGAGTTCTAGTCTCACCTTAGACATGAAAGCCAGTTGGGTGACTTTGGGCGAGTCTTGGCCCTCAACATCAGCTTGGGTGACAAGCCAGTTAGTCTACTCCTATCACAATCAATGAAAAAAGTGAACCTTGCACTTATGGGGAAATGCTAGGGTACAACATAATACCAAGTGTGTGGACATTCATAACGGCTTTCATATAAAGGGTACGGTGTTTTCTTTGCCTGTATTGCCCTAATCACGATTGCAGCCACTGAGAGCTATAGTTCTCACCCTGGTTAAACATTAATCATCCCTCACCCTCACTTTTCACAGAACATGTGTCTCAGAAGGATTTTTTCCCCTTTGAAATTCCTGGCTAAATGTGGGCTAATAAAATACATGTACTACGAGTGGCTAGTAAGTTACTCAATTTTTTTGTAGCAAGAAGACGAACATATTTCTGTTATTCCACACTGCATAATTGCAGTGAAACAGTGATGTTTTCTGACAATTTTAGACAAATAAAGATATAGACATGCTCATGATTATATTGTTTAGGAATATCAGCATATATTTGAAAAGATACAAATGACTCAGAAGCATTCAGACTTTATTTCAGTATAAATGAAAAACAAAAAATACTTAGTTTGGCAGTCTGGCATGCCTTGTATAAAAATAGCAGTATTCTCAATAATGTGCAAAATGTATTGTAAATCAACTTCTAATTTACCACAGAAGAGTAATCAGTGAGCCACACTAGAAACCAGAGGTGAAATTCAGCAGGTACGCACTGGTTCTACCATACCGGTAGCAACGATGAAGTTTGGCCCCACCTACCCGCTCCTGACAATGTTTGGGCTCTCCCACCCTCCCTTGCTCTTTTGTTGCTTATATTACCTTCACATTTTTACTTTTGTACTCACCTGGGTTGTGCAGAACAGCTGTTCTGCCCCCCCCCCCAGCCTTCCCAACCAGCTGGGAATTCTCCAGAATGGAAATTTTGTTGTTTAAAGTGCCACGTGGTAGCACGGTTGGTGCACATGCGCACCAAACCGATAGTGAAGCCGGTTCAATTGCACCACTGTTAGAAACCACCCCTCTAGAAGAAGCCAGAATAAATTTTAATTTGCTTTGTGTGGGTTTTTTCCCTTCCGTTCAACTGTGTCCAAATCATTAAGACTTTGTGGAGAAGTCCCTGCTCTCTTCTTGCAAGGTTTTTCAGAAGGTTTGCCATTACCTCTTTCCTAGGGCTGAGACAAAGTGACTGGCCAAAGATGGGGCTAGAACTCACAGTCTCCTGATTTCTAGCCCAATGCCTTAGCCATTATACCAGATTGGTTCTCCTACTTTCTCTGTAAAGAGTCTCAAAGTCTGCCATTAAAGCCAGATTATCTTTCCTTGTCCATCAATAAGGTCACATCAAGTACTGACAAAAATATTGGTCTGGTATAATGTGTGGTACATAGACCAAGTTTCCCTCCCTCCCCCCCCTCCCCCCCGTGACATTCAAACCAAAGTAATTTTTCTTTAATTTTTCTTCTAAATTTGGAATTGATATGTTGCATTAGTCAAGAGAACGAACTGGAAAGTCCAGTTAAAAACCTCATTTTCCTCCTAAATAATAACTGTTTGATCTTGAGCAAGTCAGAATTCTTCAGCCTCAGAGGCAGCCAGTGGCAAAACATCCTCTGGAGAGAGGCTGAGGAGTCCTTACCAATTACAGCAGCCAGTAATTGCATTAACTGAATGCACAGACTGATCCAGCATATGCACTAAGACTCAAAAAGCTAAAAGGATTTTTTTTTAAAGGCAAGAGAAAAGAGGTATTACCCTTCTGCCTGAAAGCAAGCATAACCATCAGCAGTAGCTTTTGTAATTTTTCTGAATGGCAATGATTGCAGTTACATTCCAACTATGAAGGCTGCTTTTTAACAAGCACAGACAATGGCTTCAAAGAGCACTCCATGTCCTGAAACGCTTAGCAATGTTTCTTACCTGTGGGGTCCATCCTCCGATGACATACAGCCTGTTTTTCACAGCAACGACTGCATGGCAAGCCAATGGCACTGGAAGAGGGGCCAAAGTCCTCCAGTTCTCCTGCTCCATGGAATACTTCTCCACTATATTGGTAATTTGATATTGGTTTTTCAGTTTCATTTGACCTCCTATGATGTATAAATCATGATGGAGGGTGCCGAAAGCATACAATTCACGAAACTGAGCTGTGCACAGGCTTTCCCAAAATCGATTTCCATGACCCTCATACCTGTAACGAATCCTCATATTAGAATTTCCTTCATCACAGTTTACCTATGTATTTGTACCTAACTTTCTCTGCTCAAGTACAGCTATTATTCTTAAGTGGGATCAACATGGGATTAAAAAAGAATTGTAATTTTGACAAAAGTCCAATGCCATAAATTGGCAAGTCTTTTTAAATGCTATGATTTTATAGAAGTAATTTTTCTGAATATTATCCTGTTTCCCCCTCCACCCTCCCGCTCCATTTGGGGACATAACTGCCCTCTTGCCCCAATTATTTTAGCCTTGATCAGTTATTATTGTCAGAGAGATGCCTGAATATTACGAGTACAGCAGAAAATATCTTTCACTACTGGCTAATCAGTATCCAATCACCATCCTCAAAATATTCTGTTTGCTTCCTGTCCTCTCTCCACATGAATAAATATGTTAATTAACCAGAGCAGCAACACTCAGGTTAACCCAGCAATATCTTATGTCACCACAGTAAGAGCTGAATTATGCTAAAAATATTCTGTTAAAAAACCATTCAACCTTGGGGCATAACTAGGTGCATAATCAGGAATAGTCAGGAAAGGAAATTTCTTGCTAGAAAATCTGTCGGTTACTATTTATTATGATGATTTAATTCATTTCCTGCTCATCTTGTAGTTCAAGGTGACTATTCCCTTTGCTTCCTATTTTTTTCCATAAAAAGGCAAAATCTGACTTTGTAATGCATATGTATATTCTTAGAAGTTCAATCCTAACCATACATATTTAAAGCAATTTTCCCAAAGTTTAGTTGGATCTATGGCAAGGACTATACTCTTCATTTTCCTTCCATATTAACAGAGGCAGCACAGAATGAAAGCACCATAGATAATACATTTTTATTGTCCCCGTGACAATAAAGGGCAAAATAACTCCAGAAGGAAAGAAGTAGCTTATTGTATTATATCTGGCACCTAGAGGGCACTATAGACCTTGCCATTGTGTCCTTAATGAATGAGCAAACACCTAACTGCTTCATTCACAACCTGAAATAACTCCGCTTGAAAGACCTGTTTTAAATATGAAAATATAATAGATGCGGTATTCAGTCAATTTAGAAGCAAATTGAATGTTGATTAAAAACAATAGTGCAAGATTCCATCCATCCTTTAAAAATATTCCACAAGAACTTCATCCCTTCACAAATGCCTTTTAACTTTGCAAACATAATTGTTTTCCATCATTATAGCTGATCTAGAAAAGGACTCAAATTGTTGGTTAACTTTGATGCTAGAAGTTCTGTCATAGGCTTAGAAGAAACATTTTAAATCACACAGCCCTGAATAATTCTTGGGGAATAGCACATAAATCTTTCTTTCTATGTGGCCCTTTGTAATTGTAGGTGCTGGGCAGCAGAAATGCTATAGGAACATTTTGTGTCTTAGTGGCCCCGAATACAAACCTATAAATTTCAATCTTCCTGGTCTTTTGTCTAGCCATCTTGGTAGCACTCGCCTCCCCTGCAACAACAATACTGTTGTTCTCAGTAACCACACCGGTGTATATACTGCCAAGGCCTTCTGAATATTTTGGAGAGGAAATGAAGTAAGTCTTTTGCGTTAGAGGTGCATAACAGAAGCTGGCTTCAGCATAATTACCTTTCCTTGATCGGATCCCCCCTGAGTTATTGCCAATGCAAAGCAGAAGTGTAGTGGTCTCCATGCCATACCGAAGGCTGAGGGAAGGTTGATTGGATTTTTTAATTGTTTCTAAGGCTCCCTCAATCATGTCAATACACTGGGAATTACTCAGAAGCACTGTGTTCCTTTTCCGAGCTTCCACTAGGAATGAAGGACTTACAAGCACCAGCCTTACTTGCTTCAGTAGCTCAATGAGATGATCTGCACGCAACTTCTGACTGTGGTTAACCCATCTGAGGACTAAGTCCAAGATGCTCTCTTCTCTGGATACATTCAGGTCATCGGATCTAATCAGGCTTAGCAGTTGCTGAGCTTCTACCTCTAATATTTCTTCCTGCTGGCTCACCTCAGTAAAGTGCTGATACAAATATTTCCTGGCCCGTTCAGATAGTTCTTCTGCCCCAATGTGCTTTGCAAAATAATAGATCCCTATAGAGTTGGAAGCTTCAATGTGATCCATCATGTAGGTTTGACATTGACTAAACACATCTTCCATCTGCATAAAAAAGGCAGCGATGGCCACATTTTGTACATTACAATTTGTGAGATGCAATTCAGAGGTGTACATGTAGTGCAGGAGGACAGATACACTTTCAGCTGCTATGTCGTGTAGCACAACTTCTCTCTGTGCACATTCCATCAACCCACAAGTAAACATTGCTTTGAAATAGGGGCTAAAAGCAGCCAGGATCAATTTGTGGCAAGGGAATTTTTTTTCTTCAGCCACTAACACCACATCAATCATTTCAGTTAATTCTTTCATATGTTTTATTTGATCCAGTAAATTCAAACTATGCTGCTGCTTCCTTTTACCTCCAGCCTTGTAATCCATGATGGAATATATTTTAAAGTATTTTCTGGCGCTTATTGGCGTTTTGAAACAGCTATTTGTACATCTGAGAGCTCTCAGAATGAAATTCCTTCATCATTTTATTCCTAGAAAGGAGAAATAAAATCATAATTTGCTATATGAACGCATATTTAAAATTCTGACAGTCAAATCATATATTATGGTCCACATGCAGTAAGTATTTTGAGCAAATGCTTCAGAAATGTACACTAATACAACTATACTAGAAAAGAAAATCCATTCAATGATTGGAACACTGGTCCAGAGATATGGAATTAAGTTGTTTGGGTCTCTATATACTAAATTCCTTCCACCCAGATATTTATGAAGCCCCTTCCCTCTTGGCGATTTGTGAAGTCATCAGAAGAGCAGTGCCCTATATTTTTAATCAGAACAAATGTTTAATAGTGACCATTAAATCTTTTTTAAAATTAGTTGTATTGTCTTATATTGTTTCATTCTGTTTTATTCTATCTAGTGTTTGTGGCTTGGAGTGGGTTATAAAAGCTGTGGATGGACGAATGAATGAATGAATGAATGAATGAATGCCTTTATTTTCCAACTGAACAACAATAATGAAGATAGCGTATTTTCTACTATGGAGCTTAATACCAAAGAATATTTTGATTCTGCAGCTGGTTAATTTTTAGTCTTTCTGCCTGATTTCTAATGGTACTATAATGTCTACAATGACATACACAATATTCATTATATAAATGCTAATAATCATGCAATGTTGAATACATTGCAGTGTTTACATAATATTAAAAAGTTTCATAAAAGAAACTTTGCAATCTTTATCCACCAAAATTCATATGTACAGTCTAATGTAATTAAATGGTGTTGTAACTTTCTTTAAACAGTCCAATAAGAATCTTTTGAGAACCCATTCACCAATTCTGTGCTGCACACATAGATAAATGCTAATGCTGTTATTTGAGAAATCCATCTGTTAAAATCCCACATTAAGCTTTTCACAAGAACATTTTTCTTCTAGTTAACAATGTTTTCAACATTAAAAGAGGAGCATCACTAGATTCCATTCCCACTCATTCAAAGCCTGGATATCATTCTCAAACCAGCTCTTAATGCATAGAAGACTCCCACTGAGATAACATTTTAATAACATTTTAAGTTACTGTAGATATTCTGGTCTAAAGAAGTTAGCATGGTGTATTGGTTTAGATGCTGAACTAAGAGCAGGAAAACCCAAGTTCTATTCCTCCCTTTGGCATGGAAGCTCACTGTACTCTCCATCTGCAAGAAGCCAGCTGGAAAACAAAAGCCCTCATTGCATCATGCATTGATAGCTTTGCTGTGAGAACAAGGTAAGCGCAATGCAAAAACAAGCAGATGCTGCTACCAAGTGGGATAAATGCTAAGAACAAAAACAGCAGACAACCTGGTTTGACAGAGCTGCCTAGGTAGAGCTGGGAATCTAACAGTGTTCACAGGGAACACAAAGGGGAGGCAGGAAAGAACACCACCTCTTCTTGTTAGATCCTAATAGCTTATCAGAAAGACTGGATTGGGGATAAGTAAAACATACTATTTTATTCCTGGACATATAGGTTGCCATGGGAGACCAAACACTTGCAAAGATGTGAGCTCAACTTCCTGCAGAAAGCCTGGCTTGTACAGTGTTAAAGAACAGTGAGATTCCGAGATTCCTTCAGCGGCCCATCCTAAAATACTCCTGGCAACTTGCACCCTGCCCTGCGCATAGTCATTTGCGGGGTTCAGCAATCTGTTCACTTCAATGACACATCCCAAACGTTAGAGGACAGGTCTTTCTTCTGCCACAAAGCTGGACGTTTTACAAGGTCACACAATAAAGCTAGCCTTCAGTTAATCCGCTCTGAAATTAGGCATGCTGACCACAAATTTTAAGACACAGATTATTTGTTAGAGCTGAGTGCCACCCATGTTAAAGGCTTTTCATTACAACTTTGGTATAGGTTGAATGACAACTATTGCGGCCATTTTAAAAGGAAGGATACACGACTGCATAGTTTACTGTACTCACAATCCTTGGGGAAAATGTCCTCGACATTCTCCTGCCAGTGGGCCCCCCACAATTTTCCTCCTAGCTTTCCCTCTCTGATCACCAATCAGCAAGTAAAAAGAACAGGCTCAAAATAATGATTTGATGGCTGGGTAAGATGATGGTATACTGTATTTTAATTCTACCTTTTTATATAACTCAAGGCTAATCCTCCTGCCTCTTTTTTGATCCCATGACAACAACCTATGAGGTGGTGTAGAAAGTCAGTGCCTACCCTCTTAGAAGAATGAAATATTTTGGGAAATATTTTTTAAAAAGGCAGAATATTATATTTCTCCAAAGGGAGAAATGGTGAAACATTTTTTTCAGAGTAAGAAAGCAGCCCCCACTTTCCTTAACAGCCCACAGCAGATGTCAGCACTTATGAGATAAAGAGCTCATTGAAAGAGGAATATAAGTATCTGGATAGCTCTATTCATAGGCAAAGCAAATACTGCAGGCAGAAATCCATTCAGGACAGGCTATTTTGAAACTCCCTGCAGCAAAGACTGAACAAAGGCAGAATGGTAGGATTAGAAGCAATCCCCTTACTCAAGATCCAAAACAGGAGAAAAGCCATTAAGACACAATAGGAATTGCCCAAGTCCCTTTCAGAACACAAGCTCCTTCATTGCACCACCCCCAAAGCAGTTGAAACTTCAACCAAACTTAACTCAGACAAGCATCTAGGATTTGCATTTCCTCTTCTGCCTGTAGAGCCAGCTATGACCCCTACATAAACCCTACAACAGCCAATAGGATAATGTTCTTGCACAGGAACAGGAAGCTCAAGTGCAAAGCCCAAGAGAAGGTATAAAACCCCCACTCTCAACTCCATTTTGTCATCTGCCCAGAACCACAAACCCATGTGGTTCTGCTTCATTGTTAACCATCTTTCCAATTGGGCTCCATATTTCCAGTGTCTTTCTCCCAGCTTGTAACTGAATGAGATGGATATATATTTCTTCCCACAGTAGGTTGGGATGAGAGAGAGAGGAATCAACCTAAAGTCACCCAGCTGCCTAAAAGAAGTCTTACCAGCTCCTGGTGTCTAGGTCAGCACCTTCACCACTACACCAGACTGTCTCTCCAGTGGATTGGTTATTCTTGTTATGATTTTAATAAACATGTAATTAAAAGACCTGGCAGAACAGGAAAGTCTTAATTATTTCCCTGACAATGGGAATAGGGAGAGAGCTAAGGGCAATTCTCAAGGGAATCTGTTCCACGGCCTTTGAAAAGGTTTAAGTGGCTCTTTCTTGTTGATCTTGAAGGCTGGAGAGGTTAAAGTTGAGGTAGGCTGTCTTGGGTAATCGGCTTTGAAGCTATCTTGAGATTTAAAAGTTTAAAACAATGTAGGTCTTTCAGTACAAAGAGAATATGATCCCCAGATTATGCAATGTGTAGCAGCCTCTTTGCTGTATTTTTACACCAGACTAAATTTGTGGACTCTCTTCTGGGATTACTGTGTGAGAAATGCAATTCAGGTAGTCTAATAATGATACCACTAAAGTAGAGATGACTATTTTGGAATACTGCAACTCTAAGATTTGATGGATATATTCTATTTATAGGACAGATTAATTTACAAAGATAGTAGTTCTAATGGACAGAATAGTAGTATAGTTCTAAAAAAAAATAGGGAGCTGTGCTTTTGTGATTTGGTAAAATGGGTGAAATTCATGATTAATATGATTAATATCAGAATTAAAATCTCATGTCTGATATTGGTAAAAGATAGCACAAAGTTATCACTTTGAGGATGCTTATTATGTAACATCGTCTAACCCACAATGGAAACTTGTACGCTGAGTATATGCAAGGTTTTTTTCTACAACAATATTGTAAGTACATTGTTTTTCTGAATTATTTAATTTAACAAATGAAACTGAATTAGGAAATTTCATTGTTTTATTTTTATATTGTGTTCTTATATTTCTGCTTACTTTTAATTACTTACTTAGCATAGCTGTCATTCAACTTTCAAATCTGTGAATATTCTTTCTAACAATACCCATCTGGGAATACCATTGCATTGGGAATAGTTGTGTTTAACATTGGAAAGTTAATTAAATATCTTATTTTTTTTATTAAGGTAGACAATCTAAACATCGAAAGAGTATTTGAATTCCAGAGAGTTATCTTTAATTTTCTTGAATTACAGATTAGTTTTGTAGAGATGCAATATTTGCAGCCATTCATTTTTACATGGTGAGATAGCAGTGGAGACTGCTTGGATATAACTACATGTATCCTCTGTGGGGGTTTCTCCCATATGAAAAGCCTTCTCTGGAGAACATGGCCCTCATTTCATCTCTGTCTTGGAAGTGCTAAAAACCCTGCTTTTTGGAAAGCATTTGGGGAGTCACTGTGGAATTATTGTCATTGTTATTTTTATTTCCTGCATTATTATTTGCTGTCTTTTATTATTTTTATTATTGTATTTTATCATTCATATCAATATGTCTCAAGTCCATTAGCAGATGACTTGCATAAATAAAAGTAATTTATATTTTTTTAAAAATGACATATTCTGTTAAATATAAATTGATAAGGACGCAGGATACTGATTTCTAATGAATGTTTTAATTTAATTCTACACTTCTTCTGTTAATAGCACAATAAGTTTGGGCTAATCCATTTTGTTTGTAAGAATGGTGTGGTTGATGAGTCACAAAACAATTTCCAATCCACTTTATGTTCAACCTATGTGTTTCTCAACTTTGCAGACCATTGACACATGGAATAGAAGAAACATGAGCTTTTAAATCTGAATCTTGCAGGCAAAAGCTTATAATATCCACTTCTTTTTATAGGCAGCATTTTCAACCCAACTTTGCTCAGTCCAAGCAGAATAAACCAATCCTCACTCATGACTCCACTTTAAATCACTTAAATTCATTGAGATTTCTGAGCTTCTGAAACAGCAAGTAATCTTTCCTCTTCCATTTGTAAAAAAGAAGTTTAAAAGCTTCAAATATTATTCACCCACCCACCCAAACCGATTAATCAGATGTTCATCTACAGGTCTTTGGTGGTTTGCAAAAGCCTTCCTCTTGAGAGGCTACAACAGAGCTGTTTCAAGGAAAGATAGTAACTATTGCCAAATCCAGAGGAGTGGTAATCCTTTCCTTCAGTATAATGTCAAACAAAAGGTCTTGAAAAGCACACTAACTCATATGTATATATGCAATAAAAACATCCTTTGCAACATGTTCGTGCATGCTGGCACCTAGCTATGGACATGGAACAGATGCGTGATAATATCATTAGGTGGTAGGGCTTTTATTCTTTGGAGCAGAGTTTGGTTGTGAAATGATTGTTTCTTAATGGGAGAAGTTGTGGGAAGATTGAGAAAGGAATGGGAAACATAACAGTGGCTAAGTCACTAACAGGTAATCTCATAAATGGCAATTCAGCCTGGGTGGGGAGAAATCTCGGGAAAACATCTTATAGTAAATAAGCTCTGCCTCTGCATCTTATAGTAAATAAGCTCTGCCTTCATTAACTTCATTAATTAAAGATTGGTGGGAAATTCCTATTGCCATATCAAAAATTCCGTATCTAGCATTAAGAATATCTTAATTGAAATCTGAAGGATTCTTGCTTCCTTGGTTTTCCCTACATTTTTGAGGGACCTGATTGCTTCTACCCATATCCTTTTCTACTAAGGTTTCATACCCATCCCACTGCAATTTCAGTTTTATTGGCTGTTCTTCTTGGTGGACTGACTGTTTACAATCAGTGGTTGAGATTCAGTATAAACTTAAGTAATTTTAGAATGCAGTATTGCAGGCTCATTCTGCTGACTGCCAGCATTTTAATTGTCGTTGGCTCAAGGTTGACTCAGCCTTCCTTCCGAGATCGGTAAAATAAGGACCCAGATTGTTGGGGGCAATATGCTGACTCTGTAAACTGAGTCAAGAGGGCTGTAAAGCACTATGAAGCGGTATATAAGTCTAAGTGCTATTGCTATTTTCTTCAAGAGGTTGTTTGGTTCTGAAAGGCTGACCTAGTATTTACATCAGATGCCGTTTGTTCAAATCCTTTCCAAGCCTTAATGGCATATTGTATGCCCTGTTTCTATAGGTCCTTTGCGTGTTAGCTATGTGTGTCTGTGAGGTGAAGCATGCTTGCATATCTTTATTTTAACGTACATTCTTAGGCTTCTCTTTGTAATAATCCAAATTGTACTAGGTGTGTTATTTCATCACAATTGTAATAAACAAAGGAGAGAGAAGGATGTTTGGCTTTGTGGAGATTAGCAATATACATTTCTTCTAAATTTGTTTTGGATTTTCTTTGATAAATTAATAATTTCTTAACATGTGAATATAGTACAGTGCCAGAATGCATAATAAAAATCCTTCTCCCCATCTAATGAAATATTTAATAAAATTAACAATAGATTGTGAAGCTGTGTCATTTAACCCGCAGCTTTGCTCCAATTCTACAATTTCTCTAGTTGCTAAGTTTTGAATAGCTTATTAAATCTGTAGTAGGTTGCTGTAAATAATAGAAATAGCATTAAACTCTGAATGCACAGGAAAAAAGTACAGACTACAAGCATCTTTTTCATTGCATCTGTTGGTTGCCTTTTTAATCTTGACAATGTTAATTTTGTTTCCCTTCAGTAACTCTGGCTTAAATTTAGTAATTATTAGGGTAGTTAACACAGCATGTTTTCACATTTTTAACAAAATTCTAACAATTGTGCTCTAAGAGCATCCTGTATATCTGTTGTGTCTAAATATTTTAGGAAATACTCAAATCATGTGGAGAAATACAAAAATAATAATTGTTTATAAAAGTTTAATCCTGTACGGGCCTGTTTAACAGACTTAGCCTTATTTACTCAACACACTGATTTCTGAGTAAATAAAGGTCTATGTCAGAGATGTCAAACTCAATTTCATTGAGGGCCGGATCAGGATTGTTGTTGCTTTGGGGGGCTGGGGCGGACGTGGTTGGGTGGTTGTGGCAGACTGGGTGGACGTGGCTGGATAGTTATGGCCAAGCTCGAGGTTGCTTATGTTGAGGGACGGTACCAGGGCAGGTGCCGGGGCCTGATCCACCAGAGGAGCCTCACTAACCCTCTCAGGGCATGCAGGGCCCCCGGGATGGCAGCATGTTGTGCCTGGGGCCCTGGGTGGTAGCAACCTGGCCCTTGAGCTTATCCTCCTACTTCATATCTAGCCATATCTTCACAGCAATGATTAGCTTGTGCAGATGCCACGTGTCTGTAATAATGTTGGTACAAGTCTCTTCTTCACATGGAGGAGCACTAGTCATAAGACTAGTGGATAGATTTTTGGTTCAAATCTCCATTCAATTATGATGCTTACTAAAATATGGCACACAAGTTATTTTTCAGTCCAGTTGTGGAAATAAATTTGGACAGGAGGAAATATGTGGCTTACATTATTCTGAACACCTTGGAAAAGGTGATACTAAAAATAATACATATCTGTTGTTTTCTGTTACTAGAGAAGGATTGTCTTATCTTGTTAGTGCCTTTTTCAGACACTGCAAAAAATTTTCTCTGCAAACCCTTTATCATACCTCAACATTGCAAAATTACTATTATGGGCAAAATGATAGGAATAGGTACCTGTTCCTGTGAGACTCATCACCAAAATTGAGAGCAATATGGTTAATGACTACGATGCTGGACAATAAGTGGAGAAACACAACTTCAAATCTATTTGTAACCACTAAATTTTGGACTCAGTTGTGGTCTTCTTCAATCAAGGACTGTATGCTGTATTCCTGACTATAATAACATGCTTTTCATGCAGTATTTACAGCAATGGCCACCAGCCTTTTGGGCACCAGGGACCAGTTCTGTGGAGATAGATTTTTCCGTGGACTGGAGGGGGTGTGGTTTCATGACCTGCCTGCATTCTGCAGATGGGTTTTTACTTGTTTGTGGTTTCTGGTATGCCACTGACTAGTGCTGGTCCATGGACTCCAGTCCATGGCTGGGGATCCCTGATCTGCAGTATTCATGTTGGTGGTTCAAATAAACCTGATGTTGTTGTGTGTGCGTGTTTTTTTAAGAAAGCACCTGAAGAATCTGTGAGACTCTGAATTAGTCTTGTTCTCTCTACCAGTATGTTTGACAGTTACTGTAGTAACTCAGTAATTTAGTACATGTGAAAAAATCTATGAAACAAGTAAAATGAATGTTCATAGAATTCCTCCATATATGATCTCCCATAATGAAATGGATTGATTTTTTTCACATACACACAAACACACATTTCTGTCCATAGACAAATATATTTCTGACTGGAGATGTGACATCACTCCTGCATGAGGGGGTGGGCTGTTCTCCAATCAGAGGTATTCTAAAGCACAGCTTCGTCTATCTATCTGTCTGTCTGTCTGTCAGATCG
>JAEANM010003467.1:0-22355 GCA_017656035.1 Myanophis thanlyinensis
GAGATGGAGCTGCCAGGCAAGAGGTCAAGAGGAAGGCCAAAGAAGAGATACATGGATGTGCTAAAAGAGGACATGAAGTTAATTAGGATGAGAGTAGAGGATGCCAAGAATAGAGTTGGGTGGAAAAAGATTATTTGCTGCAGCGACCCCTAACAGGAACAGCCAAAAGAAGAAGATAGAATTATTCCTAATTTGGAAATCATTTGGACTAAATGCTTGAAATTCCATTAAAATGTGAGCACAGCACTACTGTGTCCAAATCTCTTTTCTAGTATGATACATTGCAAGGTTTCCAAAAAGTCTTTTAATATGAAATGGGATAACTTACTATGGCCAACTCACCGCAGGACAATTCAATGCGTTATTAATCATTTCAATCAGTTACTTTTATTATTGGTGACCACATTTTGTTGAAATTATTGTAACTCTTGTGTTTCTGGATTGCCTTTATTTTATTATTATTGGCCACAGATCTGTCAAAATGAATTTTACTTTTGTATTTGTTGAATTCTCCTGCGGTGAGTTGTCCTGCAGCAAGTTGGCCATGGCAAGCAAGCTGGCCAGTCAATTATATATGTTCAAATGATAATTCATTTGTGATGAAGTTCACCAACATTCTTTCATTCTTCTTTGCCCATCTGGACACATTTTGGTTATTATTATTAATTTCTTCATTATATTTGGAAGATATAATGCTGCTCTGCTATTGCTTTCCTAATATTCTGTTTGTTTGTTTGTTTGTTTGTTGTTTTGCAGCTGCTCCTCAAAACATAGACTTGCTGTTGGAACAAAACCCATTCAAAATCCCTGCGGATATTGATATTTTTTTGCTGCGAGATAAACAGAAAGAAAAGGCCAGGACGGTATGTAGAAAATACAGGACATTTCCAAAAGAAATTCTTCCCAGCCAGGGCCAATCAGAATACTGATTGTGTAATGTGCCCTCTTCACTAAACTGGTGTACTGTCTCATTGAATTAAGAGATGTCATAGCAGAAATAATGTCATTATTCATGCAATATTATTTTGCATGGGTTAAGGAGACTCTCTGAGACTTTTAGAAAAACTCTGTAATAATAAGATACACCAATGGTTCTGTAAAAAGAGTCAAAAGTGCAACCTAAGTTGAAGTGGGGATAGCTTGTTTTTTTTTAAGACTACAGATTATAAGAGAGGATTGAGAGTTCAGACATATGGATAGAAAGAATCTTCTTTCTCATTAGATTGGAATCCAGCATAATCCAGTGAAAATGATTGGCTATGCTATTTTGAGATTATCGTAACTGGAATTCAACCCAACTGGAGGGCAGCTGGTTAAGAAAGCCTGGCCTTTGTTTTCTTTGTGTAGACTTGCTCGGCACTAGATTAAGCAAATGTGGAATAGCAGCATCCAAGCTAATTTCATAGTAAGTTCTGAGAGGAGGATGCTATGCCCCATTTTTATAGAGAGTCCCAGGTGTGTGGTGTGGTATAAAGTCTCCTGCTTGAGTAAGAGATTAGACCAGAAACCTTCCAAGGCTCCTTCCATCTCTGTTATTCTGTACTGTGTATATTTTGTATACAGTATAACTGATCTCACGGAGTAAATAATTAGCTCCAATGTTACAAAATACAAATCCATTTTGACCTCCTGAGCAACTTTCTTATATGGCCCTTTATGCTGGAGATATACTTTTTGCTGGGGCAGCCATCTTGTGAGGCCTCCGATAACCGAGGGAGCATTTAATCAATTCGTTCTTCCTTCAGGAGCGAGAGCGACGGAAAACTTTGAAAGTCCACGAGAAGATGACTTGCTCCACTCTGCAGAGTTCCAAGCAGTCGGGATTCAAGAAAGCAATCCAAATGGAAGAAGAAGCCGAGGACAAGGAGTTATTAGCAGAAGCCGAACGACTCAAAACTCTCCGAGAAAGCATCTCTTGGAAGATAGCAATTACTAAAGGTAGCTGAGGAAAGCATTCAGACCCTAGGCTGCAATATAGAAGGATAGTTATTTGGTATCAGAACATACACTGTATAAGCTTCGACTTCAGCTTCTCATTTTTTTTCACATTCAGATTGAAATAATTTTAGACACAGTTTCCCCAAAATCTGATCTAGGCGAGGGTGCAAACTTGCCTTAGGTTAGCTAGTCTCTCCCTGTGTCTGGTTAGCATTATCAGTAAAACACATTTGAAGTTGACTGTTCCAAGGTTTTAAGAAAAAAACAGTTGGGAAGGGAGGATAATTTGAATAGGGCAATAGCTAAAGCAGCAGGCTTCAGCTGATCAATCTTTTTATAATCTTTCATTTGTTGGTTTAGATATTTTTAAAAACAAGTCATTAAGGAAACATCTATGCAAATAATTTTGGGAAAGGTTTTACCATAAAGGGGAAAGTATGGACTCTATAGGATCAGCTTAAAATTTGCTTTACATCTTGACCATAAGTTGGAGTATAAGATGAATAAAATTTTCTTAAGTCTCTTCAAAATGTTTCTAAAACACTCTGTAATATAAATGAGATCCACCAGAGTCTGAAAGCTTCCAATGGGCTCTTATCATATGTCACAGGGTCATAGCGTATGAGAGAGCTTTTATGGGCACCAAATTCTACAAAAGCCTGCTGCCTCCAGAAATGGTATCTGCTGCTGTAAGGCACACTAGTCAGCTACACATCTAAAATGTCCCTGATAAAAAGATCCAACTGTTATTTACAAACGCTCAGAAAATAAGATTAAATGAAATAAATAGAGCAAAGATGAATAGAAGAGATGAAAAGCAGCTTCACACAGAAGCAGAACATTTTTAGTAATGGAACAGCCAGTTTCTAAACTATGGTGGTGATAAAATTGTTGGCTGCAAGTGTCTCTCAACCAACTCAGTCAACAGAAAGAGATTTTGGAAGCTCTGCTAAAAGTAATGTCTCTCACTTCATTGTGGCATGCTACATTTTGGATGTTGTGGCTTGCACGGCTGTCCCCCCTTTATTTCCTTCCCTCCTTCCTTCTTTCTTTCTTTTCTTTCTTTTCCCCCCAGACCAGGTTGTAGAGAGAGAGACCATGCATGATTACATCAATCAGAAACGGCAGATGTTCTTGCTGCAGGTACTTCATTTTCTTCTAGTGATGTTACCTGTAATGTCAGTTTGAGGTAGTGAAGAGGAGCTTGGGATCTGTATTGGGGAAAGCTGGGGTCAAGTCTTTTTTTGGAAGGGAGACTACTCTTTCCAACCAAATTATTGCGAGGATAACAAAGGAGGAACCAGCACCAGTCTGGTTCTGGATAATTTGAAAAGGGAAGATGCAGCAGTAAATGAAATTGCTTCATTGCAACTGGATAGTAGCTATTAACATGAGGAATCATTTCAGTAAATTGCCTGGTGGAAGATGCTAGATGACTTATGTCATAGGCTTCTCTGCTTATAAATTCTGATGGGGAAATACATGATCAAATCCCATTTACAGCTACAGCATATTTTCCCATGTGTTACGAATAGATGTGTTTGTGTGCACGAATTGCATATCTGTATAGATAAACACAGATACAGATACATCTTACCGTATCTATTAAATTCTGCACCACCTATCTCCTGTCAGTGGCTGTTATCTGTTATCTGTCTTTAACAGTGTATCTGTTAAAAAGAGAAAGATACAGTAGGAATCATTGGACAGTTTGGGGGTAATAGCAAAAGTGAGTAGAAGAGATGAAGAGCAGTTTTACATAAAAGAAGAACTTTTTTGGTAATGGAACAGCCAGTTTCTAAATTATGGAGGTAATAAAATTGTCCATTAACTGAAAAGAGATATTTCTGGACCTCCCTTTCTCAATCACTTTTGGCTTTCATTTTTCAGTACGCTGTAACTGTGAAAATAGATGAAATTCAGAAACTGGAAAATCTGGCAGTGGAAGAAGAAGCAAAGCTGGAAAAAGCTGAGGAAGACTTGGAAAAGGATGCTGCCATGTTTGATGAGTTCCTGAAAGAAAATGACAGAAACTCTGTCCAAGCTCTGAAAATGTAACACTCAACTACAGGACTTATGCTGTAGCGTTCATAGAAATTTCAAGACCTGGGGAAGTTTTCAGTACGAGACACAAAATCGGCCACTAAGTGCTGCAGTAGCTTCCTATAAGCATTTCTGCAATCATATTAAACAAAGGAGCACTTGATATTTTGGGGGGAAATCTCCAAGGGCTACAGAAGATATGGTAGGGCATGATATCAGAGAGGGATGAATTGCAATGTTGGCTTTGATTCCACCCTCCCCCCCCTCCCCCCGCTTATTTTTGTAGGATTAAAATCTTGAAGAAAATATAATCATAGGCACACACAGGCAGATAAAGTATCTGACACATCATTTTCATAACTGGTCTGAAAGGGATGGTCAGAGACGCTTGGTGAATTAAAAGAATGGCTTAAGTGATGCTCACCTTCTATCTTAAGACTGCAGAACAAATTATTTCAGAAATGACATCCTGAATTTCTAGTTTCAACAAAACACGGCAGCTTATATCCCAAGAGAGAGGGAGAGGTCTGTGCAACTTCAGTACATTGTGGGTAGTCAAATCATACCTCTGAGCATTTTGCCTCTAATGTTTTCAATGGACATGAACCTACTAGAGCATGGGGGTCAAACTCGCCATGTCACATTGCCATCACCTGGCATATCGTAGCATTTTTCCCCCTTTGCGGAACTAGGGTGGATGTGACCTGCATATGATACATCCAGCCCATGGGCCGCTGTAGAGTTTCATATGCTTTGAGAATGATTCAGAAGTACTTGACACCATATATCCCTGTAGCAAACTGAGATTGTGTCAAAAAAGGAAACACAGTGATCTCATCAGACAAACACCACCCCTTGCATTATTGCATCCCAATGTCTGATACAGGTATGCATGTCAATGGTTTTGCATCATGGCTCAGAGTTATTCACCTTGACTCTCCTGTAGAGCCTTGTGCTTTGGATCTCATCAAGTGCAGCATGTCAGCTACCTTTTAAAGAACTTAAAGGCTATTCAAACTTCTGCCTAGCCTGTTGGGGGGGGGGGGGGACAGCACTGCTGCTTTAAGAAACCCATTCAAAATTAATGCAATTCTTCATGGAATTCATAATAGAGGCTTGATTTATTTGTCAAATGTTTTCTACTGTGATGCCAAATAATTAATGAGTATATTTATTTCTATACTATTCTTGGTTAACAAACACAAAAGAAAACCCACCTACTGATATTTTTTATAGAGTTACAAAACTGCTAGGTAATCTAACATCAAGCAGTTAACTTTCCTGAATCTAGTTAGCTAGATGTCTTCCACTTCCCACCCAGACTAGCAGAACTTTTTCCACTATTAAAAAAAAGTTCATATTGAAGTTCTAGAATTGAATCTATGTTGACAGTTTAGGAGAGCTGCCTTCTCTGTTCTCTAAATAACAGGGAGGCTGTCCACCCCCACATCTTAAAGAGAGTGTTTACCAGACAGAAGTCAATTAAAACAGAGGTGAAATTCAGCAGGTTCTAGCAGGTTCACTAGAACTGGTAGTGAATTTTCTAAGCAGTTCGAAGACCTGGTTGTTAGAAGAAATCTCCTTTGGTTTTTTCCCACTTTACAGGATTAATCCTGTAAGGAAGGCAGGAAAAAAAACATTCTGGTGTTGTTTCTTGCCTAATCTTTATTGCCCTGCTTACAGAAACTGCCCACCCGGTCACATGACCCTCCCCAGGCACGCCCAAGCCACGCCCACAGAACCGGTAGTAAAAAAATTTGAATTCCACCACTGAATTAAAAGGTCCAAAAGAAATTCACAGGTAGATGAAAGTTGCAATAAAGCACTATGGCGTGCTATATGAGTTTAAGTGCTATTGTTATATGATCCCTCCACAGTTGATCATGAAAAAGAGGAGGGTCACCCCATTCTGGTGTCATTTAATGTATCAAACCAACTTGACTGAGAATCATTACATTCTACATATTCTTCAGCCAAATTCTCAACCAATAGATGAGTAGAGACAAGAAGGAAAGGACTGGGGGAAGGAGAGAAATGGAACAACACCAGAAAGAAATGTATATTTCCCTAACCATTACCTCTGGCTTTTCATGGTGGCCTAAAACTTTGAAATCTCACTTAATTCTGATATCACTTATCTCCAGTCAAACTCTGCAGGTAATTTCTGTCTTTATTTCTTCTTTCTTAGTGCTGAAAAAGAAACCAAAGCAAAACTGGAGAAAATAATTGAGATCCGAGAATTGACAGCACAAATGATGAACATCCAAAGGTAGCAGTTACAGAAGATATAATCCAGGGTATATTTTCCTTCCTCCCTGTTTCCCTTTCCTGGATGTCTCAGTGCAATTAAAAGTACACCAGTTCTATAGATCTTTATGACATGCTAAATGTTTATGCTTGATAAACATTAATTATATGCCTGAGTTATGGTTAACAAGATTTTATAGGTTTCAATTTGTTTCTGTCTTCAATGAATTTTAAATCCATAGATTGCTAAAAAATATCATGTCCCCAAAGAAAACAGTGTTGTTTTCCATTGACCCTGCCTATGAAATATTTGAAAAGATTGAAATAAATACTTTGGAATGCATTAAAATTAAAAATGAAAGTTGTTATTGTTCTTCTAATTCAATATTAGAAAAAGTGATTGTTTCAGGAATTATTTTAAAATAAAGTACTCCCCTGAAAAACTAATGGTGTTTTTGCTCCAAGGGTTGCTTCCTGGAAATGTTCAATTATATTGGTCAATTGATCAAAATCAATTAAAATTTCATTTAAAAAATTCATACTCCCTTGAATTAAGTTTGACCTTGGATGATTACAAAGATACAAGAATGTTGTCTTCTTGGCAAGAATGTAAAACTAGTTTTCCATTATGTTTTCCAGAAAAGGTTTTTTTTTACTATTGCTCTGGGATTTAATGATAGCCATCTAAGAAATACATTTTAGATAACCATCTAAGCATTTACCAACACTGACCTTGATGACTTGCAAGGTCAGCTAGATGCTGCCACCTGCTGGGACAAATTTCATTTAGCCTTGCCTGAATCCCTTCTTTGAAGTCAGAAGAAAAGGGAGTCAATGGAGTCATGTCAGAGGAATCAGCATTATGGTAGCAGTATGGACCCATAAAGTAAATGGCATCAGGAAAGAGATGGGGCTCTTGATAGATCAGATTCTTCTCATGATCAACCCCACAAAGACAATCACACATCAATATAAGTCCCCAAGATGGCGCTGGTGAGGTAGGCAGCCATTATGACTGCTCCCTCTTTTTATTTGTTTGGGTTTTTTTCTAGCCAAATTTAATCATAATTTAGTCATAATTTAAGTAACTTTTAAACAACACTTAAGCAACATCTAAGCAACCACTAAGCAACAGTTAAGCAATCTAAACCAGCCAAGGTGTGGCCCAGGAGGAGAACAAAGGACAGAGCTAGAGCTAGAGAAGATGGCGCCAGGGCAACAGGCTGGGGAGACTGGGGCAGGCTGGACGGCAGAGGCAGAGGCTTTGAGGAGGAGGAGAAGGCCTTGAGAAACTTCCAAGATTCTGAGGTAGAAGCTTCAGAAGACCGCAGATGGTGGAGGACCCAAGGGATCACTGAGGCAAAGGCTGTGAGAGACAGCCAAGGCATCCCGAGGTGGCAGCAGGAGTGAGAAGGTTTGCCATAGGCAGCAGTGCCAGGATGACCTCAGGAGACTGCCCAGGTTCGCTGGAGCGGCTGAGGAGATTTGCAGTGATAACTAGGCCAAGGCAGTAGCCTCAAAAACAGCCGAGGACTGAGAGGGCCAAGACTTGCTGTGGAGACCTGGGACGGCGCTGTCGGATGGACACTGGTCATAACAGCAGACATTGTGTTTCGTCTCTGTTCCTTCTCCTTCTCTCTCTACTTGTGTTCACTTCCCTCTAACTGCTCCCTATCCCTATCCTTATCCCTATCCGTCCTACAGACTATTCCCCTTGCTTTCTTCGATTTTGCAGTCGCATAAGCATTTCACTGCATGTCATGTATGTGTCATGTATGTGACAAATAAAACTTGAACTTGTATGCCATATGCTTTTTATGAAGATGTTCTAACTTCAGGCAATATAAAAGCATTGTTTATCTTCTACCAAAAGCATTCAGAGTAAAATTAAGGGATATTTAGGAATATTCATCCATCCATCCATCCATTCGTTCATTCATTCATTCATATATTTTAGATGTTACCTTCTTGCAGTTTCACTTCCAAGCACTCTTACTGTCTCCTGGTGTCTTATCCAGCATTCTTTAGATCTAAAAAAATAATGGCTGACCATTTATTTTCCCTGGGAATATGTACTTGGGGAGAGGAGCTTTATACCCAATACGTATCCCCATTTTCTACAACAGTGTTCTTTGGAAGCACCTCAGAGGAATATCCATTTGCTCTTGATGCAATGACTGTTTTCTTTTCTTCAGTGAGATAGCCCGATTTGAGGACACTTTGCAGGAGTATGTGGTGTTCAAGGATTTCCTCTACCAACTATCTCCGAAAGAATGGCGGGAAGATCATGAAAGACGGCGGATGAAAGAAAAGGCAAATAAACTCAGTTCTGACAGTAAAGAGGAAAAATTGGGATTGTCAAAAGGTAAGCACTTCCATAATCCCAAGATTGTGTGTGATTCTCAGATCTGCATAGAAATAACAATAGATCTTCAGAGGCTATTGCTGAACCTCACCCATCTTTAGAAGAAACCAACCAGAAGCAAAGCGGCATGATATAATTACAGAAAATGAAAATAATAGTATAGAGCAGCAGTCCCAAACCTTTTGGATCTCAGGGACCACTAAATTCATAATTTTAAATTCCGTGGACCACTAATATGATCTGCCTAATGACTTACCCCTGATTTAGTGCAATATAAAAAAGGCAAATAATTTTTCTGCGGACCACCAAAATTTTCTCACAGACCACCAGTGGCCCACGGACCACTGGTTGGTGACCACTGATATAGAGAACTTCCACATTAAAAGGGTAAATTCTATTATCTTGTCAAATTAATTGGTATTAAAGGTGCTTCCATTCAGCTATTATTGTTCAAATTATACTCCATAAATTCATATTATCCCATTTTTATGTTTCTTCTTTCTTTTATATTATTAAAACAGGCCATGGAGTCCATTTTGAGGCAAAATCAAGTTATTTTTACATTTAAAAAAATGAAAGTATTTGCGCCACCTTTTTACCACTGCAAACATTTTAAATTTCTTAAGATATTTTACAACAATACTCAAATGATACTCTATTTTCTTTCCTTCTTCTGCTGAAAGCATTTTGCTGCACTTGCACATATATCCACATAGATGAAACAAAACAACCCAATTTTGAGATAACCTTTGTCCATCCTGTAAAATTATAATATATGTGTTTTCTAAAATGATTGGCTTATCCATTTATTCTGTGAATTGACCATCAGACCAAGAGAAAATTACTGGTCATTTACATCATACTACTATCATTTTCTATGCAGTTTTTCCAGAAGGTGATAAATAAATTCATTTGTCAAAGAACATGGGAAAATCAGAATGAGTATCTTTGCTACATATTTGATGTAGGCACTTGTGACTGTTACCATCTGCCTTTGCTTAGTCACAAGTGTTCAGTCCAGAAGTGCCTTAACTTGATATAATGGTTTAGGAGAGTTTTAACCTTGATAGGATATACCAAGTTATGGTAAAATACATGTGGGAAATAATAAAAGACTCATGAACTTCTCACGAGAAAGTGAGCAAAATGCTATTGTTTAAAATGCTTCCGATACAGGTATTTCTCATCTTGTTTATTTTATTAATTATTACTTACATTGCTCTAATTCCTATTTTCCTTGTATTTGCTTATATTTAAAGGGTAACTAATGAAACTCTTATAACTTACAAGACTTTGATCTTTTTCAGTCTTCAATGTCAGGAAAGATAAATTTATGCTGCAGTTGCTTACTGTCAAAAACAATGAGCAATACTGAGGAAAATGTATGACCAGCATGGATTTTCGTTATATGATTTTTCTTTCTCAGTATTATACAGTACTGTATCTATACAGATTCATTGGCATTAACAGAAAAAAGCCCTTCCCTTCCCTTGATTACAAACATTTATTTTTGGAAGAATGAAAAATAGTGGTGATATCAATATTAATACTAATGATTAGCGTTTTATGGAGAATTTTAATTATTTAATTATTTTATTGATTTCTTACATTTATATGCCAACTGTTTCACTGTCAAGCAACTCTCATTCTTAAAATGATATAATAAACCCAGTTCTATACATTTAATTAATTAAAAAATAATATATTTCAAATGTTTTAATTATAAATCCTGCATTTATTACTAATATTTTATTCTTCGTGCACTATGGCTTTTTCCTTTTTTATTGTATGTAATTATTTATTCTTCAATTGTTTTTAACAAATATTAATAATGTTAAAAATTATTATATCTGGAGCACGTACTCATGACAAATTCATGCTTTTCATATCTTATCTCACAACCCAAATAGTCACAAAAACACATATTAAGGAATATTGTCAGACCCAAAGCCAATAATGGCATGTGACGTTGGCATCCAAGCTGAGTTCTTTATTGTTTCATAAAATCATACCATACTGAGCACTGTACCATTTGTACCTACAATATACTCTTTGAACTATTAGGGTGGGGCTGTCTTGACCCTGTTTCTCTCACACATACTGTAATATCTGAGCAGAGTTGCCTCTTACTTTTCTGGAATGTGCTCCCTCCCTCCTAGATTCCATAAATTCCATAACAGATTTACACACACACGTGTGTGTGTGTGTTTGTCATGGCTTACCAATAATAACCTTTCCCCCTTTTTCTCTCTAAACAATAACACTCAAATGGGGATGACACAGTTAATTGGCTTTTCTGTATTCAGGTTCAGGAAAGGATATTCAAGAACTTCAAGACAAGGGCCAACGTCGAACAAGCATAGCAAAACATTCTAGTTTTGACATGACTAACGCAGAACCTCCCACTTCTAGAACACCAAGCCAAATTTTGTCTAAAAAGGAGTCTTTCAAATTAAGCCGAGTATCTTCTAGGCAGACTCTAAAGTCTCAACAAAGCAGAAAACCGTAAGTATGGCAGGGAAGTGAGTTGGGAGAGAAACAGAGAAGAATCAAAGTGACCAAAATTGGGTACTGGATCTCACAGGAAAATATCATAGCATACTACCTTACAGTAGCACAGCTTTCAAATTATGCCTTTATTTTGGCCCCTCTCAAATGAGAATATATGCAGAGATGTACGATGTATGGATGCTGGTGGCTTCTGCAAGTCAAGCTTTGCATTATGTTGCCAATTTATGTAATGTCAGGGTTTTTTTTCCATGTTGAAAGCACGAAAGTGCTTCGGTGGTAAAAGGATTTGCTGGTGACACCACTGTTGCCTGGGAGATGCCAAGTTGAGGGCTTCTTTCAGGTCCTTGTGAAGTTGCCCACTGAAGTGGTACCCATTAATCTACTTGCAGTTGCCTTTTTTCAAACTGCTGGGTTGTGATGGGAGCTCATCCTCACCACGGGAGCAGTTGGTCTTGAACGCAGGCATGCTGATGTCAGCCCAGCGTTCTAACCTTATGAGTCACCACATTCCATGATGATGTCAGTTTACATCAATTTAAAACTGACTACATCTTCAATGCTCTCTTTCCACTTCCACTCTTCAGAATTATGTATTCACTGCTATACAAATAGCTCTCTAGTTTTCTAATGGGACTTCCCTTCTTTTCCCTCTATATTCCCATTTTCAAATTTTCCATGAAATGTTGTTACCCCTCTAGGGGAAAAAAATGGAAGTATGCAGGAGAGAAGGAAGTCCAACCATTAACTGAAATGAAACAGGTAGTACTGAATTTAGTAAATTTGCAAAAGCTAAGAAAGAATAAATCTGATTAACATTTTGGTAAAAGACCATTAGAGAATATTCAAGTTGTTGGCTAGATAGGACAGGAAAAAGATTCCAAAGGAAAGTACCATAGTTGCAAATTACTTTCATGAGCCATCGTGGCACAGTGTTTAGAGTGCAGTACTGCAGGCTATTTCTCCTGACTGCTGGCTGCCTGCAATTTGGTAGATCAAATCTCATCAGACTCAAGGTTGACTCAGTCTTCCATCCTTCCAAGATGGGTAAAATGAAGACCCAGATTGTTGGGGGCAATATGCTGACTCTGTAAACCACTTAGAGAGAGCTTTAAAGCATTATAAAGTGGTATATATGTCTAAGTGCTATTGCTATTTCTGCTACAACATGGCCAAGAAAATTGTCTGATTGCGTCTAGATAGTCATCAGGTGAACGTAGCATAAGGGCATCTTTAAAATAATCTATAAGAAAAGTGTGATTTCCTGAAAAAAAAAATTCCCAGCATTCCAGAGAAAAAAGATAAATGATTGAATCAATTTAATATTTTTCATCTATGAATATTCTGTCATCTCTTTCAACTTTCCACAAAGTTGAAAATAGTGGCTTGTAATTCATTTCCAATTCCAGTTCAAAATGCATGTTGAGGGATAAGATATTTAATAAGATATTAAATAAATAATGCATTATAATCCTGTAAACAACTGACTCAAGAATAACCTCTACAGGAGTGTACAGATTGCCCCATCAGAAGAAAAATTTAGTCCAGAATTATCTGATGAAGATGATGATGAGGTTAGTAAGTCCATGTTTTTAGCATATAACTGCAGCACTGATGGAGCTCAGCAATTAATTGTACATTTTTAAGCTGGAATTCTTAAGGCGAAATAGTGTTGAACAATTTTAGTTGCTTAAAAGGTACTGAAAAGTTTAATCTAAGCAATGGAGGACAATCACACCATTAAAAATTACAATGTTCATCTTGAATTTTGATGGCACAATCCTGACATTGTGGAAAATATGGTTGAGCTCTATAGTGCTCCACTGCTCAAAGTGGTCACATGTGAATGGGATCTTTCCTTATTTAATCTTTCCTTATTTACTCAATAATCTTCTGAAGTAGTTTGGAAGAAGAAATAGTAGCCCAGGGAACTCTGTCATTAAATAGGAATGTGAAATGGATTTTCATAGGCCCAGTCTAACATGTAACTCCTATACTTCATTAGCTGAATTGGCTGTACTCATTGAAGTACAGCACCAAGATGCAGATGTTAGATAGAGATAGATAGCTAAATATAGAGATTGTAAATATATTATTTACTTTTTTAAATTAAATTTATATGCTGCCCATCTCAGAGTTGAGATAGATAATTGTTATTCTCTCTTTTGCCATTTTCTTGCCACTAAGATTAGCTATAATTTAACTTTTTATCAATGCTGTGGAGAAACGATTAGCAAATCTTATCCAGGATTTTAAAAAATTGCTTTTTCTCTTAATCTGTACATTTGATTAACAATATGGGAACTCCTTCATGTTAATACTTTCCTTGGCAGGTACCTGAATTATACTTTACAGATCCACACCAGCTGCTGCAGCTTTTCAGAGAACTAGAAGAACAGAACTTGACTCTGATTCAGAATTCTCAGGAGACAGAGGAAACTTTGGATGAGCTCCGGCACACTTTGGATAACACACGCAATAAAATGTAAGCAGTTACAAATGAGTGCCCATAATAATCCCTTGCAACACAAGGATATTCTCTGTTTCTTTCCAAACATGAGCAACTCAGCCATTATTTTTGTACCCTCCAACAATACAGTATTGTTTTTCTGGCCTGTTGTTAAAAAATATTCTACCCTACATCTCTCCTATAGTCCCAGATATATTAGCATATATTGTGAGAAACAAAAATGGAAGAGACATTTGTAAGGTTTGCAAACAATTTCTTCCATTCTACTTTTGAGAGTAAAGGATCAGGAGATGTCAAGACACACCAGCCTTCATTCATCTAATTCTGCCAGCTGCTGCATTACATACATAGTCTTGCATGTTTCCATAAGCTAAAAGATTTTAAACAGTTCAGATTGCCACAAATGTTAAGAGTAGCAGCTTTAGTTAAAATGTGCACATGCTAATTTATGCAACAAAACATTGTTAGCAGTAATTATTATGATTTAAATATTAGTACAGAGCATCTTAGCATAGAGAGCCAGTTTGGTGTGATGGTTGAGGTACTGGCCTAGAAACCAGGAGACTGTAAATTCTAGTCCTGCCTTAGCTTTGAAATCCAGCTGGGTGACCTTGGGCCAGTCATTCTTGCTCAGCCCAATTCATTTCAAGGGGTTGTTGTGGGGAAAATAGGAGAAGGACCATTACTGTAGGTATGCTTGCTGCCTTAAGCTACTTATAAAATAATAAAAGCAGGATAAAAATCTAATAAATAAATAGTAGGGAAGACGATGATCGGATTAAGTTTGCCTAGAATTTTTTCCCAAGTGTTAACTGGTTCGGCAACCTCAAAGACACTGTGCTCCCTCCTGAAAATGACGCAAACCAACTTCTATACACTTTATATCAGTAGCAGTATCCTGTAGCCACTATTCCACTGTTGTACCCAGTTCCCCCACGAAGCCAACCAGCATCTGTGTCAAGAGAAAAGCACAAAAAGCTGATGACATGGAGCAAATGGAGGAATGCTGGCAAAACATCACAAAATTTTGCCAATAGTACAGGTAATCCCTGGGTTACGAGTGTTCCCTTAGCAAATGTTCAAAGTTACGCGCTAAGTGCCCCCTAGCATTTACAGACAAATCCCGAAACTACGAATCTTGCAGCACCACGGCAATTGGTTTCCTTACGAACCACCGCAGAGTTTCTGCAACATTCATCCTGTAGTTTGCTGGACAAAATGGAGATTCAGAGGAGTGGGATTGCCCCTCCAGTGCAGGCCTCACCAGGCATGTTGCAGGCCAAAATGGAAGGTTCAGAGCTGTGGATCCACCACTCCAGTGGTCTGTTTGGGAATCCACAGGCCTTGCCCAGAAAGTTACAGACCAAAATGGAGGTGTGGATCCCAACATGCTGGGTGAGGCCTGCATAGGCCTAAATGGAACTGCTGAGGGGCACACGCGGCTGAGAGGCTAAGAGACAGCTTGTTAGAGCTTCATACAGTAAGTGAGCCGGCACAGCAGGTTGGGTGGGAGAGAAAGCAATGAGATATTTTAAGGGGTTGGGGAGGTCTTGGATAGTCTTGGGCAGGTGGCCTATTCCATCAGTAGGCCCCTCATGGCCTTCCCCACCCTGAAATACCTCATGTGCACTTAACAAGCCTCGCATTTGATTAGCAAATGCATGGGCGAAAGGAGGAAGCGATTCTGTTCAAGTTTCACTCCCACAAATCCTCAGGTTATGAATGGAATGGGCAGGCTCCATTACATTTGGAACTTGAAGACTACCTGTATAGAGGGACTAGGAAAATTCAGGACTTGGGAGTTGAAAAAAAGATATTATCAGTGAAAAGCTGCTCATTTACAGCTCCAAAGAAAATGCTTGCAAAATTGGTTTAACTGAGTAAGAATTGAATAGATGTTGAATTAGCTCATCTTTCCAAGTAATTGCATGGTATAAAATTACTCATGTCAAACTCTTCCAAAAATGACTTCATTTTTTTCCTGTATTAGGGATCGTGAAATAGAACAACTGAAAATGCTTGCTGTCACTCTGCAAACCAACATTGTTAAAGAGGAGGAGACAGCAGCAGACCTGGAACTTAAAGCACGCGTCTTTTCTTTTGGGGAGTACAAAGCTGATGTTCAGGTATGTATAACATCAAGACAATTGATAAAAGCTGGAACCTGAAGATCAGAAGGTACATGCAGTGCCACTGAATGGTGCAAACGGGAGATTGCTTCTTTTCCTCCAAGAGGAAAGATCTCCTCTTTAACAATGACCATACTCCACAGTCCCACAAAATAACTTAGATTCTCTAATGTCAGAAACAGTGCTATGATCTTGTACAGGGTAAACTGATACTGGAAATCTCCATCTCATATTTCCCTGACATTCTTCATCCAGATCCCAAGAAAAAGTAAAAGAGATGGTGAAGATTTAGGTGGCATGCTGTTGAAGTCATAACCTCGTTGAAGAAGAAAACAGATCAGATCTGAGCTCATCTAAGCATTTGCGTGTGCGTGTACATGCAATGCTTTGCTGTGCTTTACCTTCCGTAGATCTCCCCATCTGGAATGGTTCAAATGTTTCTGTGTTTCTGTATGTCCTGCTATCAAGAGCCAATGTCACAGCTAGGCTTCTTAAAGACAGTTCAGATGGGAAGACTTTGAGGTGATTTCAGTTATTAATATAACTGAAAGCTAATGATAGAGTCCTAGTATCTAGATTTGTAAGGCCTGAAAGTTCACTATTGGTCCTTAATTTGCAGGACAAAATGTTGGTGAGTTTGCATCGAAAAGTGTTGGAAGTCTATCGTCGCTGCATTGGAGAGAATGAGGCAAACCTGGGAACCTTGCAGATGCTTACTGTTATAGAACACCAGTTAGATGACTTACTAGAATGCCTTGAGAGGGTGCCTCCAGGAAAGATAGAACAAGCTGAGAAAGCCAAAGAGAAAGAGCGAAGGATGAGGTAAGATAAACACTCTATTCAAAAAGTTGGCTCCATTATGATGCTTTCAACAGAATGATTACATTCCTCCTTCACCTCCTTCTGTACATCTTCTAGTTAATCTTATTGATGCTATGATTTTTGTTGCCATCAAAACTACTTCGTAAGCATGGTAAGAATATAAAAGATCTGTGATGGCACAATGGTTAGAATGCAGTATTGCGGGCTCACTCACTCACTTACTCCAGGAGTTTGATTCTGAACGGCTCAAGGTTGACTCAGCCTTCTACCCTTCCGAGGTCAGTACAATGAGGACTCAGATGGTTGGGAGCAATATACTCATTTTGTAAACCGGCTTTAAAGCACTATGAAGCGGTATATAAGTCTAAGTGCTATTGTTATTGCTAGCGAATGAACTGTAATAGTATGACACGGATGAAACTTTACATTACATGCATAGAAATATCTGGCCTTACAAGCATCATCTGGATGTTTGCTTTTTGTCAATCATTCAGGTTTAAAAAGGACATGGGAAATTGAGATTGAACGGAACAGTGCTTTCAATAAAGGTTCTGACAGAAGTAACAAAATGAGGTGTCAGAAAAGCTCCATTTTGCAGAGTGCATGTTACAGTTTGTCAATATATGATACCAATCCCAGAACCAGCTAAAACAATGAATCAGATAGCATTTAATCCCTTTGGAGACAGTAATTTTTCCTGGAAGAGGCTTTTAAC
Source organism: Myanophis thanlyinensis (assembly GCA_017656035.1). Lineage (NCBI taxonomy): Eukaryota > Metazoa > Chordata > Lepidosauria > Squamata > Homalopsidae > Myanophis > Myanophis thanlyinensis. The sequence continues at coordinate 17,238 of JAEANM010003467.1, forward strand.
GTAACAATATATGAAGAGCAAATGTCTTTCTAGATCTTTGTGTCATATAGAGCATTGGCTCTACATGACATACACCAGTAGAATTCTCCAAGACAATTTTGGGCTTATGTGATTTGCAATTGTAACTTTTAATCTGCTCTTTTATTTGGCCAGGATAAGAGAAGAAAAGATCAGGCAGCAGAGACAATTGCAGGAAGAGAGGCTGCAGCGGGCCCTGGCAAGAGCACAAGCTGATGTTAAGAAGAAGGTAAGTTGAGTATTTCCCGAGCATTCGCTGTTGTATATTTTCTGATTCTAGTAGCTCAGACTGTTTTATCAATTTTTCCATCCAAAGCTTTTTGTAACTCCAGTTCAGAATTGTCTATACATGAGGTACCAATAAAGATTATTTGTAGTTCAAGGTTGATATGAGGAGTCCTTGGTGCTCTCTGAGCTTGCTTGTTTTCTTGCAGACATTTCATTAACGAAATTAGGTAACATCATCACTAGCACTGATGGTACTACCTAGTTTGGATAATGAAAAATATGCAAGAAAACAAGGAAGCTCAGAGGACACCAAGGATCCCTCATGTCTACACATGAACAAGATTAAGACCTGACTGGATTCAGTATCTACCTTTGTGCCTTCTTTAAGAACATACCTTGCAAGTCCAAAGGAATTTTTGGTTAGTGGTATTTCTTGCTATAAAGTGAAAGCCTAGCTCAAGTTTTTCCCTTTCTACTATTTACTATCACATATAATGATAATAGTAAGGATAACTATTACTATGACAACTTCTGTATATTAATAATAATTGTTGTTGCTGCTGTTTAATAGCAATAGCAACAACAACAATAATAGCAGCTGCTGCTTTAGTGGTGCAGTAGACCAGGGATAGGCAATTATGACTCCTTCATGACTCGGGGACTTCAACTCCCAGAATTCCTGAGCCAGCATGGTTGGCTCAGGAATTCTGGGAGTTGAAGTCCACGAGTCATGAAGGAGCCATAATTGCCCACCCCTGAGTTAGACTGAAGCACTGCAGGCTAACGCTGCTCATTGCCAAGAGTTTGATCCTGACTGGCTCAAGGTTGACTCTGCCTTCCATCCTTCATCAGTAAAATGAGGACCTACATTGGTGGGGGAAATATTGAGTTGAGGAAGTTGTTCATGTTCTGAATCAATGGGATTGACAATTGATTAAAAGAAAACCAATCATATACATGGGGACGATCTTAAAACAGATGCCTGGGTGGAAGAAAATAAAAATTGGAATATTTTTTAATTAATTCAGCCGATTTTTAAGTAAGTATTGAATATTCCTTTCTGGAAGAAGCAATGTTTCTTTCTATTATAATCATACTGCATGACATAATGACAGAAGGGGAGAAGCCTGGTTAGAAAGTTTTTTGTAAGAAAATAAATAAAACTGTGCTCAGGGGGGAAAAAAGGCGGTCAAAAGAAGTTGGCCCTGCTTTTTACTGATGTACGCTTAGTGCAAAATGAATTTATTTACATTATTTCAGTACAAAATGTGCAGAGTTGTTCTTAAGTGTACCTCTGATCATATTTTAGACTGGCAGAAGATTAGTTTTTCGTTCTGAACCTCCCGCTTTCAAGGAGAAAGAAGATCTGGATCAGGGGCTGATCGATAAAGAAAAAGAAGAGCTGCTCTATTACTTCACTTAGCACTCGAAAGGTGCAAGACATTATGAAGCACACAGCAAGTGACAAACTAAGAAGAAAATGTTTCAACAGATACTCTGTTAATTTGGGGGGAGAAAGCTACTCTATCCTAAGTACAGTGACATACAGTAGATCAAAATATAGATGACATCTTTTCATAATTGTAAAATCATTTTTTTGTCAGTAAATCAACTTAGTGATAGAAAACATCTATCAAAGTGATCACAGACTAATCTAAAGTCTTGCATCTAGGAAAATAAACAAGTATAAATTTCTTTTTTAAAAATTCAATCTTTGATATATGTATTTTTTGTAATTAAGCAGATTGTATGCACATAACAAAAATAAAGTTGAAATGAAGAAACTAGACATTAATTAATTTTATTAGTCCTTTTAACTCCGTGATTATAAATATCCATTGCCAGCAATGGACTTTGCCAGAATAAATTTAATGCTTGCTCTCAAGCAATTAGGAATTTACAGTGAGTTAAAACTGAGTATATAAACTTCATAAAAGAACACATTTGTCTGTCCACAGAAGCAATTACTTATTCTTCAATAAACAAATCTCTGTAAAGCAGAAGCACCACAACAAATGGATACAATTCACATTCTTACCAAGTTAGGGATCCTCTTTAGGTTAAAAAGAACTGAATGGTCTGCCCCATACATGCTTTGAAGAAAATGTAGCCCCATCTATTGTGGAACCCACAAGTTTTTTTTTTTAACTTGAAAAAAGGTATGAGGAATGAACATGCTTCTTATGGTCCACCTATTTAATCTAAATCTACCCGTGTCTTTTATGTACTTGCATTCCAATTTATAGAGGATCACTATCACAGTAAGTGTGTGAACTATTCCACTGAGTTTTTGAGTTGACAATTGTTTAGGACAAAATGCCCCCATTTCTCTTTAAAACTGAACCTTGGTGATAGAAAGAAAAGATGTTTAAAAACAAGCAATTTCTTTACTTTTTCACTGAGAGGTTTTATATCAGAAATAAAAACAATTTGTTTTGTTAATGTAAATGTACAATAATAGGTCACAATAGTCAGGTAAACCTTTTACAGTCAATGGAAAATACCCACTCAAGGTTTTTTTTTCTAAAAAACATCCACAAATGAAAATCTGAATTAATGTAATATGTATAAAATACTTCTAAACTACATTCTTCTGAAAATGAAGTTCAAAAGGCACAGGCATCAATTAGTATATTTCTATTTATGAGTAAACCTTCTTAATTTGGAATAATCTATTATGAATAATCCAAGACAGAAATTATCCATGGTTAAATAAACACAGTAGAAAATATTATTTCCAAAGCCATTCCAGACATAATATCTTTCTGGTATATAGTATGAAGGGACACCAGGCCCAAGAACCTCCCTTATTTCAACAGCTCTAGGAAATATATTTCCTAAAGCTCCTGACTTCCAAAGCATAGATGCCCACATGATAGTTTAAGGTCCAGAGAAGGCTGTTTATCAGTCTTCCTTTCTCAGTGCTGCTAGAGATGTTGCAGAGCTAATGGGGGCAAGGCTACTTTTACTTAAGCATGACTTCCAGGAATACAAATTTAAAATGTGATAGAAGAAGGGTCAATTTAGAGATATTTGTTGCTCACTCCTCATATATTCAAAACAATTAACCTTTAATTATCTCCTAACTGTAAATAAATAAGCAAAATTTGAAAGTGTTCCATTGTAGGATATCTTTGTATAAAAAACAATGCTCACACAACTTTTTAACTAAGTCATACATACAATATGTATAATTTTAATGCCATATGGCATATCATGAATAAAATGTTTTAAGTTCCAGACTTAAATTCTTTTGTAAAACACTGACTTATTTCTCTGCTTAGCTGAAATCTTAATATTTTTCTTAAAAGTCTGCATGAATTAATTCTATTATCTATAATAAAAGATAGGTGTTTTAAAAACCATATATATTTAAAGATGTTATTTTTCATTTCGGTCAAGATATTACTTTTATATGCTACTGATACTAGCTGGAAGCTCTTTCTTCAGCCAGATAGTCTGTATGTAAATAATAAGCAGACCATCATTTCAACATTAATTTGGGAGTAAATTTTACTGAAATCAGCAAAACCTATTTTTGACCAAAAATGCACCATGATAGGTATATGTAATAAAGGTGGCTTTGTACAAATTAGCAATACTGTTTTATATTACTGTAAACATAACCAAAGTGATAAGAAATAACATGTGCTAGGCAGCTTTCTCAAGTTCAGTGTAAAATGCTAAATTAGAGATAGCAAGAGCAAGAAATCATATTGCTCTACTAATTCAACTTTTACTATCCCTGAGTATGGTACTATTTTAATGCTCTTATCTCTTTAAAATGTCAGTTTGCAAAAATAAATTGGTCTTCCTGCTTATTCCTTCATTTTAACCCAAAATTTAATTAGGGATTTATTTCAAGAAAAAAAGTGCTAAGCTTGTTACCTACTATTTAAGAATTATTATTAATTCTTAATTATTCTTAAAATAACTGTGGGCTATACCATTGCACTATAATGCAGGACTCTAATTCTGCCATACTGTATGTACCGTTTTCTGACTCTTAAGATAGAACATACCAAGATCTCCAATTGCCTTATCAAATAAAATTTACTGAACCAAGATTTCTATTGCATGATAACCATCAAATATCCCAGCTCTGGTGACCATACTTCCACTGTTCACTTTTTCCTTTAAAAGCAGAACAGACTCTTATTTCTCAGGATGCTTCTGTGTCTGAATCTTCTAATGCTTCTGTCTCCAACACAATCATTCAAGATCTTGTAGATTAATGGTGCTTCCTGTAAACTGGGAATTATCAGAATTGGCGTCTTCTTCAGCAGAATTGTGTGGCTCCTGTTTAATGCAAGATGTTAAAGAAAGATTCAGAATTTCAGAATTTGCAATTGATTAACTACATTCCTTAGATTACACAAACACTGCAGTCTTCAAAATCTATTAACTTTGTTTATACGAATAAACTACTCATATTTCTCAATAGGTAAAATTCTCACTCAAAAGTTTGCAACATGTTTCTACTATTTTCTTCTCCTTTACCTTAACCTACCAAATTTAAAAGACATAACCAAACACAGAAGGAACCTTATTGTAAACTTAAAAGTAGTGGTTAATTTTATTATAATGAAATCAGATGAAGCTGCATTTTATCCAATTTTGAAACTGAAAAGTTTTGTACCTGAAGAATATGAACAGGCAAATCTACGGTCAGCTGAGAGTGTGAAGAGGAAGATTGAGAACTAAGCTGGAAGGGTAGATCTCCTTCTCCTGGAGAGTCATCCTAGCAACAAAGGAGTCAAAGTAAGTTTCTAACTATACAGTATTCTCCCATCCCAATCACTAACTGGACATTCTTTACAAACATGTAGATGTGCTTAGAAGCAATTCACACACACACACACACACACACAC
>JAEANM010003468.1:0-22354 GCA_017656035.1 Myanophis thanlyinensis
GTCTACTCTCTCCACCGGGCTTCCGTTGATGACTGGGGTCTGGTATTTCCTTTCCTGTTTTGCACTGAAGTCTACTAACAATTCCTTTGTTTTACTGACATTAAGAAGAAGTTTGTTTTCCAGGCACCAATTCTCTAGGTTCTAGATTTTAAACTCTTCTGGATCTGCCAGTGGTTCTTCCACTATTTGACTCTTTAACATGTGGTCTATTTCAGTAAATACTTGGCAGCTAAGAGGAAAAGCGAGGAAGCCTGAACTTCCCTTCAAGAGCTTTGGAGAATTTCTGTATTTATTACTGAATAGAATAGAAGAACAGAGTTGGAAGGGACCTTATAGGTCATCTAAAACAACCCTCTGCTCAAGCAGGAGATCTTATACCATTTCTGACAGATGGCTGTCCAGTCTCTTCTTGAAAGCTTCCGGTGATGAAGTTCCCTCAACTTCTGGAGGCAAACTGTTCCATTGGTTCATTGTTCTCATTGAAAATTGGCCCTGATCATGCTTTTTGTTCCTTTCCCAAACAATGTCGTAGAGCAATCAACTTCACAGAGACTCACTTTTGTGCATTCACTTTTGTTGATATGTGCAGCTAGGCAACATGTTAGAGACAAAGAAAGGGATGTCCATTACCGTAGCAACATCAGATGCTAACATACTAAATAAGTAAGATAGGCCCTATTAAGACCTAGTGCTTTGCTTCTGTTAATTCTTCAGAGTACTTAGAGGAATCATTAAGTAGAAGTTTAAAGACTGGGAGATTTCAAGGTAAGACCAAGCAACAACAAACATGGAGTGGAGAAATGCAACTGTTAGTAGAAGGTGAGTTCAGTTACTGAATACCTATTTTTTATAAGATTGAACTATTCAAATTATTGTTTAGTTATTAAACAAAAACATTTGTGTGAAGTATAAAAATAATACAGATATATAGTTAATTATGTTATGTTGGTTTAAAACCAGATTTCAGAGTCACAAAATTCAGGTTCCTGCTTGCTTTTTATAAATAAATTTCATTTATATATATTCAAATTGGGACATAATTAAATATAATTCTATTTGGTTAAGCTGTTGCAAATTACAGGATATATTTTTAAAAAATAACAAGCTGTCAAAACACAGATGCTTTGCTAATTAACAGGAAAATTATCATGAAAGTGTCTAATTTTATGAACATATAAACTTAGAAACGAATACTTTCTTATGCTCCCAGTATTCCTAATTGGCCAAAAGTTTGATATAACACCTCTCAGAGAGTGAGCTACAATGACTCTGGCTACTGGTAATAACTATAAATGCTAATTAGCTTATATAAAACTTGTTTTCCTGTACTGATTCTTGGTTATATTATGTAAAATCATACTGGATGCAACGGTTCCCATCATTGCTCTATTTATTTGACCCCTAAAACTTTAGCAGTGGCTAGTGAAAAACTCATGAAACAGAAATTTTACAATTACAAAAATGATTAAGAAATAGCATAATGAAGGCACCCTGCTATGAAATCATTAGTGTTCAATCAAAGGGAAATAAGCATGATTCAGTAGCTGTGTTCTCTGGCACAATTATCTGCTGTCATATCAGAATTAAATAATAAAAGCCCTTGTACAATTTAATATAGATGCAGACAGAAAGGGATGGAAAAATATGAAATTGTTCCAACTATATATGCTTTGACAGAAAAGTCTTGCAGTGCGGCTTTTAAAATAGTAATGGGGATAGTTGGCCTCAGGTGATTCTGAAGGCAAATATTATGACTATCAAAATGAATGGCTGGAAGGATATTGGGAGGGAGCAGAAGAGATGAGAAAGCTGATAATGAGAAATGTGGATAAGTGAAAACTGCTGGAATGAATATTAAGGGATGAATGAATGGGCATACATCATCCTAACACTGAATCTTTCAAGGAACAATAGAAGTATAATTTGATATGGACAGGTGATCTCTAGAATAGTGCTCATCTAATTTGAGGGAGGAAAGGGCTGAAGACGTAAGTAGGTTTTAAAGGAAGTTCACCATATTAGGAAGTTCTGGGAATTTTGTTTTCATATTAATTTGTTTCTTTCAAACCTGTGAGTTGGACAGCAATAAATATCTTTTTGATTGGTTCAGGAAATTTACTTTTCTGATTTCTGCTGCCGTTGTTATGTCCAGCTTACAGTAGTTTCAAATATGTTGTAACTGAATGAGAAACAAGCCAGCTGAGCCCTTAAACACAGTTAACACTGTGGGGCCACACAAGTTCTGAACTATTTCCAAATTCATACAGAAATCCCATAAGAAGCAAGAAACTAATGCTATCAGTTGGCTGTGCAGGGTGTCCTAGCTGTAGAAAACAGCAAGTAGATATGAGTGAAGAAGAAAAAGCAGTCAATTCCCCACAAAGATTGTCAGTTCAAAAATAATTTTGTATGTCTGTGATGCAACGTTTGTTGTGTTTGAGTACTATATCAGTTTAATTCCCGTTCTGTTGCAGTGTGCTTTAAAGTCATAATAAAACTTACTTCTTTAATGCTGCAACCTTGTGGAACTTCTGAGAAACCATTTTTTCTACCTTTTTCAAGGGCTGCAACAGTTTGTTGTACTTTCAATAATCTTTCTCAGTAGGGAGTTGGGTTTTTTTTAGAGAAGAATATAAAATATGGATGTGGGCGGGAGGTGGTGTTTGCAGATGGGTAGATTATCTTCAAACAAGTTTTGAAAGAGTAAGGAAGTTCTCCAGTTATTCACCAATACTTTGCAGTTATTTATTTCTAAATCTCCCAGTAACCATAATATCCAGGGCACTGAGTTTGCTTATGCAATATAAAATAAATAAGTAAATACTAGAGATTCCAATTTCATTAATTGGCTGAGTTATAATAAGAACTCAAATATAATAATAAAATATAATATTTTCAGTCTAATCAAGAGACCCCATGGACTACAGAAAAGAAGAGCAATATGTCTGAGTTCAAGTAGCTAATTAATCCCCAGGATGGAGTCCTTAACTAGATATTACCTTTATCCTCACCAATGATAGAGATCATTTGACATTTTCCGCAAAGCACTGAAAAAATGTTGCGTCAGAATTCCCAGATCACTGTGGGCATCATAGAGTCATGATTTCTAGCTATCATTTACTGTCAGTAGTAGACAAGCCTGGGGAATAAAGAGGAGCCTTGCTTAGGAAGGAAAACAGCTCTTCCCAGGGTTTGACTCTGGAGTAGACTCTGCCAAACTGGGACATTCAGCTCATACCTATAGTTAAGGGACACACACACCAACACACACACACACACGAATGAATCACTAGATTTTTCAATCTTTAGTAGTTGTTTTTATTTAGAAAAGCACACAGAAGGTACTCGAAATTCTATTAGGGCAGTTGCTGAGGAAAAGAGATATTTATTTCTTCTTATGGCTCCTCCAGTCTAAACTGCTCACCATAAATCTGTCCAATTATTGCTTAAACCATTTATTTACTTAACATGCTCCTTAAATTAGCAAAGGTAAAAAACAGGAACACACAGGATACTTCTGTCTTCCTGCAATAATCCTTGGGGAATGAATAAAACAAGTAGAGCTCTTTCAGTTGATGCCTAAGGGACTCATTATTTAGTCTGAAAAAGCGAAGTTTTAATGATGATTATTAAGCCCAAGAATATTTTCCAGAGGAGGAAGGCATATAGTCACCATTTATTTGATGATTCACTATGGTGAAAAATTGTGGAACCCTGAAACTTCCACCAAAAACCCCCCATAATTGTTTCTGACAACAAAAGAAAGAAATTGTTACAATGAATGTTAGAAATTCTGCATGTTTTGTTCTGGCTATAATGTTACAAGATACTTGATGTAATAAAAATTGTAGTTATTTTCCACCTTGGTTTTGTGCATGTAGGTAAAATACATGACAGTTTTGGCTGTCAAAGACTTGTTTTTTTAAACAGCACTTTCTTAAAAAAAATTCCTGTGGGTTTTTTTTTGTTTTTTTTTTCAAAAAACACAGCTAAAATCATTTTTTTTTTTTCAAAAAAAGGGAAAGAATTCTAGTTTGAATTTTGTGAAATATTTACAAAGAGAAATATCTGAGAAGATAAAATAAGCTGAGGATTTATTTACACTATCTGGCTCCCCATTGTCACCTTCTATTAAATCCTCATTCTCTATCAAGGGACCTCTGAGCATGTTTTTCTTAAGTTTATTGCTGGCTAAACCCAACAGCTCAATGGCTACTTCACAGAAGCAGGAGCTCCCTTTAATTGAGTCACTGCTTATGACAATCTATAATACCTTTTAGAACTATTCTCCCCATGAATGCTACATTATACAGGTTGTCCTCAACTTAGAACTAGTTGCTAATGACCATGTGTATGGTGGCCATGAAACAGGTACTCTTTGGCCTGTAAAGCATCTTATGGCCTTTGTAAATAGAGAATGGAATAGAATAGAATAGAATAGAATAGAATATTCTTTATTGGCCAAGTGCGATTGGATACAAAAGGAATTTACCTCTCATGCACAAGCTGTCAGTGTACAAGCAAACAACAAAGTCATAAATCCTAAGATTCAATCATAAATAAGATACAAACAAGAAAGTAATAAATTATAAGATACCCATAGAAGAAAATAATAGGAAAGATGACAAGCATGATAACAATACATGGCTGCAAATCCACACCTCCTCCCCAAAGTCATGCAACCTCATACCAGGCTCTTGGCAACCGGTCATCATTGTGACTAATTGTAGGGCTCCACAGTCACATGACTGTGATATGCAACATTTTTTGCTGGTTTCCTATTATCTGGACTAAATCCCTTGAAACTGCTGCCAAATACTTTGTGACTGGACTAGACAGGATTTTCTTCAAGTGGGTTAGAGTCAAACCACCAGGAGCAGAGACAGAAGCATGAATATGAATATGCATGCAATTACTTCCAAAGACAAATCATGAAACCAATAAAATAAAATAACAGACTTTGGGGAAAGCTATTGACCTACTGGATGTGTATGTTTTTGCTTATAGGGATTGGAACACACAAAGGAACTAAACAATAAAGATAATGTTTAAAAGGCCATGGTTTATTTTTCTAGATTCACATGGAGAAAGTTAGGTTGCATCAAAAATAAAAAAAATAGTTTTAAGCTTAAGTTACTCATTCATTATGTGATATTATAAATATAAAGCATCCCCATCTGACAGCATTTGGATTATCTCCTCTGTTCCTATAAACTCTTATTTGGAGCCAGAAAGTCTATTATTTTAAATTTATTTCGATTGCAAGTGTATAGTTTGTGAATCAAAGCCATCACTGAGGATTTCTGAATGTATCAAGTAATGTATAAAGGAAAAATGATAACCATATATGGCTATTTAGTTTTGTCCTAACATTAAAAGAAACAATATTTCACCTTGCCTTTTGTAAAGAAATGTTTAGATTACTTTTAAAGACTTATGTGTTATGCAACAGATTCAGAACATAATAGTCAGTTTTCAGATTTATGAATATGAACTTACAGGTCATTTCCAGCTTGGCAGAAAGAAAAAAAGATCACATGGTGTAATCTGACAATAAAACATAAATCTATTCTGTATCCCATTGAGAACTTTGAAGTTCAATAATAGACATTGCCATCAAGTTGTTTACTTTTTCTCTTCTAAACTGATCTTCAGCAAAATTAATTCAGCATTCTTTTTTTCCAGAACCTACAGTATTGCTTAAAAATACCTTAAATGGTAAACAGCTTGGTCAATCTTGATATGCATCAATTAATGCAAATTGGAGTAATGGACCAAATCTTAGCAGGCTAAAAACAAGGTATATTTTCCATTGTTTCTTCTCAATGGCCCTCTAATGAATCTCATATTTCCTTTCTCCATGACCTAAAAAACTTAGCCTTTGTAACCTTAGGCATGTTTCACCATATCCATTTCATTATTACTATCACTATTACAGTTTCATGATGAGAGAAAAAAGGTTACTATGATATATAAATATTTCAGATGTGTTATTTCTTCCAATGAATATTCAAGGAACAGCCTACTAGACTAGCTCTACCCATCTTATTAAAATCCATCTACTACAGATGACAGATTCTTTCATATTCTATGTTGTGGACATAGTCAAAGTGATGGAGGTCTTCAAGTTCATTATGAAGATGCTATAATCTACCTAACCCAAATGCTGTAATGTTGATAATCATTTTTTGTTATAAATACAAAATAATACTGCCTAGTTTGAATGACATGACTTAAAAATTATTCATTAGTGGCCCTTAAAGACAGATGCAAGTACATTAATGAATATACTGTATATATACTCAAAATAAATTCCACTGTGGTCAGCTAGCCTGCTTTCAGGCTTGCTCAACTGACAGAAGTATAATAATAATATATTTCAAAATAATTTTTATTTAATTTGAATATTTTATCTTTTTAAAAAAATATCATTTTTTAATTAAAATGTGTTTACATATTTCTTTTCAGAATTAAAAAAGACACTTCCCCTAAACCCAGAAAATCAAAAAAGAACACATAGAAACCAACCTTATTAAAACTTCAGAGCACTGCAAATGTAGTCAGATTTTGCTCATTTTGCTTACCCTTTAAGATTAGAATTTCTGGTATTTTTATCCCAAAGAACTCCATAGTCTTTAAAAATCACCTGAAAGACAACCACAGAGAAGACTAAGTCCAAACAAGCACAACTACTTATGTCTGGAGAGACTGTAATGGAATATTATAACTTTCATGGAAACAGCTTTAATGAAAAAGACTTTGAGCAAACATCATAAAACTCTGCCAACTTCTGGAAAAACCATTACTAATGTCCCTAGCAGATTGTCTTCAAAACAGGCCTCATCATCCATTGGGTCAGAGCTTCCTGCACTTTCACCAGATGTAGTGAGTTTAAATTCTATTGTTAAAACAAATCCTGGAAAGAAGAGGCCCAAGACCGTGACTGTACCAAAAAGGCCAAATATTGGAAGCATGTCTCAGGATCAATGGGATCGACCAGTTATTCCACCAAGAAGACCAGGCTTAAGGGTGTGCTATATCTGTGGCAAAGAATTTGGTTCACAATCTCTTCCTATTCACGAACCAAAATGCCTGGAAAAATGGCATATTGAAAATTACCAACTACCAAAACATCTCAGGAGAGCACCACCCATTAAACCTCAGGCTCTTCCTGGAAAGTCTTCTAGTATAGCAGCTGAGAATGAAGCAGCAGCTCAAAGTTTTCAAGCTCAGCTGCAGCCCTGTCAAAACTGTGGTCGCACTTTCCTCCCAGACCGTCTCCTTGTACATCAAAAGAGTTGTAAACTGAAGTCTAATCCAGGTTCTCCAAACTCCAAATTGCTTACATCTACAGGTTATGGGGCATCATCATCAGACAAGGTAAATGAGAAGGCATCATACCTAGCTGAAAGAGGCCCCCATTATTCTCATGTGCAGACTTCAAGATGATATTCTACTGGCATTGAAGTTAATGGTAAAATCTTCACTCTTGATTTCGGTCATGCTAAGGTCTTATTTCAGAAAATATAAATAAGTTTTTACATTATAAGCAAATGGCAGCAACAACAAAATCTTAGAAGATCAGATCAAGACCTGTGTCTAGGGCAAGGGTGGGCAATTAATTTTCCCAAAGCGCCAAATACAAAACTGGGACTATGGTGGAGGGCTGAATCAATAGAGTCCCTCCAGCCCCCCAACACTGTAGGCCCCACTACTGCCATGGCCAGACAGGGCCAGATGTGTCCTGCAAGCCATAGAATGCCCAGGTCTGGTCTAGGGGAAAATACAAGTAGTCTTCGATTTACTACAGTTCATTTACTAACCATTCAAAGTTACAATGGCACTGAAAAAAGTATCCTTTTTTCACACTTATGACTGTTGCAGCATCCTCATGGTCATGTGATTTACATTTGGATGCTTGACAACTGGTTCATATTTATGATGGTTGCAATGTTCCCAAGGTCATGCGATCCCCTTTTGTGACCTTCTGACAAGCAAAGTCAAAGGGGAACCCAGATTCACTTAATCATGTTACTAATTTAACAACTGCAGTGATTCACTTAACAAGTGTAGCAGAAAAAAGTTGTAAAATGGGGCAAAACTCACTTAACAAATTTTTCACTGAGCAACATAAATTTTGAGCTCAATTGTGGTCATAAGTCAAGAACTATAAGAAGAGAGGTGTAATCATACTTTATTTTGACAGAATACTTAGCATAACAGTTTGTTCTTTTGCAGCAACGATACTAATTTAATGTATTTGAATATAAAAATTAGCATGAGCCACATAGGACATTTTGAAATTCCAAATTGCTATAGTCATGCTAGGATAAAGACCTATTTTTCACCCAAAAGTTAGATTGTTCTTAAATAAATTAGCATGTAATGTAACTTCTTCTTGTGATGGAAGTCATTTAGGTCTTTCCATGTGTCCTACCTGCTAGATCAGAGGTCGGGAACCTTGGCTCTTTCATGACTCATGGACTTCAACTCCCAGCATGACTGGCTCAGGAATTCTGGGAGTTGAAGTCCATGAGTCATGAAAGAGCCAAGGTTCCCGACCCCTGTGCTAGATTATTAGATGTATGTCAGGGCAGTAGAAAGGATTGTAAGTTGCTTCTTGTAGGGTATGTAAATAAATCCTTCATGAGCTTTTCATTTAACCACGATTTACAACAATTTAGATGAGAAAATATATTGTTTAAGCATCCTCTAGGAATACAGCAACTGCTTTGAACATCAGCTAAATACTGAATTTATTAAGGTTTCCATCTCTATGTTTCCTTCAGGCTGAATTTGCATAGGGAAAATTTAAATTTAAAACTTCAATTACTATTAAAGGACTTTTTTTTCCTTTTAGAAATAAATTTAAAAATACTTCTTATGCTTCTCCAAAGAAATAATAACTTTTCTTTGTAATGAAGTAAAATAGAATGGGCTATACTACGATCATGTCATCTACTTAAAATATTACTATTAATAACATAATCTTCAGATATATGGAGTTCTTTTCTAAGAAAAGACGCAATAGACCTAGGGAATGGATAGAAAAAAGAAGTGTATAGAGTAATAAATAAATAAAAAATAGAAAGGTTAAAGATTAACAGTTCACAAAACCATTGTTGGTTCACATATATGACACAGACATTTATGTATCAGTGAATTATTTCTCTGTTTAATCTTTAGTTAATAGTTAAAGTTTAATAGCTAATCACTGGATGGAGTTCTGCAAATCAAATCTTTTCCCTTCATTGTCTGCAAAGTTATATTCGGCCAGTTTGATGTTTTAAGACAGCAAGCTAGCAATCCAGGAGATTGTGAGTTCTAGCCCCATTTAGGCTTAAAAGCCAGCTGGGTATCTTGAGTCAGTCCCTTTCTCTCAGCCCTAGGAAAAAGCAGTAGCAAACCAATAAAAAAAATATAGCCAAAACAAGTAAATGAAGATGTCAAGGCATTCCCAAAACATTACCTGAGGCCATCCAACTAGGCCAAATAGTGAGAGATTCAGCAGCACATTTTAAAAGTATGGCATTCAAAATGTCTTAGAAAATGTCCATGCAGTACAAAATGAAGAGGAAGAAGGGATGCAATGATCTATGATCATAGGTTCTGTATTGTTGGCCCATAGAAAGATTCTTGGTCCTAGAAAGATCTCCTATTGGAATCAAACAGATCTCCACTGATATTTCTAAACTACAGCATCCAGTTTTTGCCAATTATTCATCTAGTTTAAGCCTATAAACTCCTTTAAGGCTGGAGTGATTCTCTGGAACTCTATATGATGCTACAGAATATGGCAAAACTAATCCTTGCTAGAGGATTAGTTTTCCCACAAGGGCAAATCCACAATTGCCTATACTGAATACTAAATAAAAAAGATTTGAAATATTCCATTATTCTTTTTGTTAGGCTTTTATACCCTCTAAGCCTTTAAGAGTTTGGGGTGCCTTTTCATAGTCAAATCCTTACATGGAATAGATTTGATTTGATTCAAAGTCAAAACCACAAAGGTTTTAGACAGAAATTTGAATCAATATTTAGAAACAGAGTATAAACAACAGAATCTAGAATTCACTAACTCAGGTTAGTACTAAGCCAAAATCAAGCAAGTAGAATGCATTTGTAGACCTAGCAATGACTACGTAGTCTGAGAGCTTTTCTCTCAGAACTAACAAATCTTCACAAATTCAGTCAGAAGTGTAGTGTTTTCTTTTACTACCTGGTGGGTCCTTACTATCCATACTGTGTTAGGTTCTTCAGTGTACATTCTTTTACTGAATCATTTGAAATTGCACCCATGGCATCTATACTAACTTAAAACAAGAGATAATTTGGCTTGTTTCACTGATTTGCATGGGGAATTTTCAGGAATAAATGGAAACCCATTCACAGGGTCCTTCTATAGCAGTCTTTTTCAAACTTGGCAATTTTAACATCTGTGGACTTCAGTTCCCAGAATTCCCCAGCCAGCCATGTGAGGCATTCTGGGAATTAAAGTCCATACATCTTAAAATTGCTGAATTTAAAATACCCTGTTCTAAAGACTGCCCTAATAATGTCTTTCACTGAACAATAGAGGATCAACATTAATTACAGGATACAACTGAAAATATACAGTCCTAGCTGTGGGAATAAGTCAGCATTATTTTAATCAGAAAGGGGAAATAATATGAAGGGTATTTAAACTCAGTTTTTGAGAGTTTCATGAGAAGCACTTTAACAGAAAATGTAGGGAAATAATTTCATACTCTTGGATTAAGGAAATAAAAACCTTTCTGCTTCAGCAATTTCTTGTAAGGCATACACTTTTCTTCATTGCTTTTGTTCTGTCATTCTTTAAGCTTCTCAACCCTTTAAAATCATAGGTTACATTAAACGGTTATAAACCATAACTCTATTCTTAAATATAATGATGGTCCCAATACAAGACTAATAAAATAAAATAAAAAATGCTCCACTGAATTTTTATCCAAGGCCTGATTTATTCCCAACTAAATTTTTTCTGATCTGTAGAGAAAGCCAGTTTTTTCTATTATGAGCTTGTTAGTTCAATATAATTGTTTTGTTATACAATTGCTAAGACTATATGGGCTCATCTGGATTAACCAAGCTTGATTGCACCTCAAGAAACAGTCTAAAACAATGTTTCTCAACCTAAGCAACTTTAAGATTAAAAATAGCTGAAATTTAAAAAATTAAAAGTTTGCTTGCTTAGGCTATGCAGGTCTGTTTGGATATCCTGCTTCTTGAATCCTGCTTTTTGGTATGGGAAACATAAGCATTCCAGAGATTAATATTCTTCCAATGAGGAAAAACAACTGTGATCTTCCATGGATTTTTCTCCTACTTCCTGCCTTGGTTGTTACTAAATGCTTCTAATGTCTTGTTTTGATGCTCTTCCTATCAATATATATAGCAACCATTTAATTCCCTTGGCTCTGCTTCTTGACTATCAGACACTGCCATCTGCTGCTTTTCTCTGTTGTATGTTCTCTTACAAAATAAAAATACATGTTGTTTCTGGTATTTCCTGTCACTGTTCATCAAAAATTGTAGTATTTCTATGTTCTCACTGCAATTGTGGGGCTCATATAGAGATACTTCTTGACCTGTGTTTACCCTGTGAGGTAGTGCATACAAGAAACACAACCAGGAGTACTAGCTCTGCCTTTATTGTAACAGAATAATAATGAACATAAAGTACAGAGGTACCTTAGTACTCAATCACTTTGAAACTCAACAAATTTGGTACTCAATGCATTTTGACCCAAACATTTTGTTCCAGTGCTCATTGTTTGTTTGGTACTCAACATAAAAGTTAGCACTTGTTGGTGTCAGCTGCCTCCTGACTTGTTCCCTTATTCCTTATGGAAAAAAATTGTTTGGTACTCATAATTTTTGGTACTCATCACACCTCCTGGAACCAATTAACAATGAGCACCAAGATACCACTGTAAACAAAGCACTATATTAACAGAATCTTGCAAGACTGAAAGCATTTCTCCCCTCCTTTCCTTTTAATCTCTGGAAATCTAGGAAGCATTCCTTCTGATACATTCCTCATGCCCTCTCTACTTCTGTGGACTGACATATCTTTTATATACTGGTTGGGTAGTGTGTATCAGTTCTCCCTCCTGTCTCCCAAGGTCAATCTCACATACCATTACACCCTGAAAACCATATTTGAATTCCAATACAACTACATCATTTGAAGTCACAAAGCCTTCATTTTTTTCCAGTTTACAGGGGGATAGTTCTGTTACTCTGTTGCATTGAAACTGCCAAAGAATTTGGAAACATCTAAAAATATTTATTAAAGTGTAGGGTATTCTGGCCATTATGATTATCAGATGTATGGAATTTTCTTCCAAGAAAAGAATGTACACACTCAAACACACCTAGGGAATGGATAATAAAAGAAGTGGACAGAGAGAAATAAAATACAGGAAGGTCAAAGACTGACAATTCCTAAATTCCACTTTTGGTTCATGTATAGGACTCAAACATTTATTCTCTATAGGGCTGAGTGAAATACTTTTCTGTTTAATCTTTAGCTAATAGCTAGATGCTATCACCACTGGATGAAATTCTTCAAATTATTTTCACTTTATTGTTTGCAAAGTTATTTTCAGGAACTATTCTGAACAAATGTTGGGGTAAAGTTAGGAGGATGGGGAACACAATTGCCTGGTCAATTCAGGGAGTGATAACAAAGGGAAGAATCTTTTTCTCTAAAGGTGCTAGGCAATCAATTTTTAAAACTTAATAAAACTGAATAAAGGTGGAATCGTAACCTTTGGCTACTTACCAATTTCAAGAATGTTTTCCATCCAAATCATTATTTTTTATTAAATCCTTAAGAAAAAAAACTAGAAAACTGTAAGCTTTGAAAGAAAGCAGATTTCTAAGGATTTGAATACCTAAGTATATTGTTGTATATTAAGTCTGAGTGAAATTCCCCAGTCTTTTAAACAATTGACCAGTTAACTGCAAAGTTCTGCAATTTGTGGCAATCCCGTTATGACATCATGACACAAATGACATTCAGTACACAATTCCCGTCATTTGTGTGATGATATTGTAATGCATGTGATTTTTTAAATCCATCCCTCCTCCCGCTTCCCCCATTTGCCATGCAAAGGCTAAAATTCCAGGAAATCAATATATAAGTTTAACAATAAAAATAATTTTGCCTCTGAAGCAGGAGCTCAAAACTTTGAGTTGCCTGGAGGCAGAAAGTTCATCTGTGCATCATCCCCACAATTTTCTCAATTGTTTTTTTTTCCTGCTGAAGTCAATAGTCCAATATTCAGGAAAGGAGGGAGCTGGAATCCCAAAACAAATTAACTCTTAGCATTATATTTTAAGCAATTGATTTGCTGCCTTGAATGAATAATATTGAGCCATTGGATTCTTTCAAATATTGAACTATTGAACTTCATGATGAGAAAGGCAGGATGATTATTTCTACTTTGAAAAGTCCCCATTATCAACCTATTAGCAAGTACAATACATTGGTTAAAATGTGTCTTCGCTTTTGCCACTCAAAGATAGTTTTGAATCTTTTCTATTTTGAATATCAGGACTATTTCATATCTTGGGGGAAAGGGCTGTATAATTTAGGAGAATTCCTTGCATTTATGAAATCTTCTCTCATCTCTCCAAGTTAAAGACCCCAGTTAGGATCTGCTCCAGCATTTATTAAGAAGATTTACCATTGTTTACTTGTATTTTGTAGTTAATGCAATGCAAGGAGCTAGTAACTTTTTCAAATATCAAACACTATTCTGTTATGTCATGCAATAGCACTGGCATATCTGCCCCAACCCATTTTAAATAACTACAATGTGACTATATTATCAACTTTCAGAATTTGGGGTGATTGTACCTAGGCCCAAAACCAAAATGAGACATGGCAATCTCCCAATCTGAGTTCCTTTAGACAAAATCTTGCCAGACCAAAGATCTTACTATCTGCATCTGCAATATACTTTGTGAACTATTATGGAGGAGCTGTCTTCACCCTCCTTCTCTCATATATTTTATCTGGGCTAAGTTGCCTCTTAATCTTCTGGTATGCAACCTTTCCCTTCTAGGGATCTACCTCCTGACTACATTCCATTAAATATTCTGAAATATCACCTCACCCCAAATCTTATGAGATTTGAGAATGCCAACATCTCAAAAGGCTGGATTATTTAGTGAGATTTCAGTCATTTTTATTTAATTTTAATGAAAATAAGTTTGAACTGATTTTATTAAGGGAAAATTATTATTTCAATTATTTTAAGTTAATGGGGAGGATACAATTGCCATCTTGGAAATGTTGCAGGAACATTAGACAAATATAAATCAATCAAGATTTATTACTATAGATCAGAGAAATTTTTTTTACAAGTTGTTATGTAGACTAGGACAGGGTCCCCGACTCCAGGATGTGGCTCACTATTGGGCCATGAGCTGTTTGGGAACCTGGGTTGTGGAAATGGTGGATAAGCATGCATATGATCCCTACTTGCCCAAGCAGTGTGTGAGTATGTGCATGCACACTCCATTTGCGCAGCACACATACTGGCCATTCGCATAGGACCACCCCTGCTCTCTCCCCTCTGCCAGTCCACAAAGCTGGGAAAGTTGGGTAACTGTAGAATAGGAGCATCTTGAGAGTGCTATAAAGCTCTGTGAAGTGATATACAATTGCTTTGAGGGAAGGTTCAAAAAAATCAAGAGGACAGCTCAGCTTATGACCAAAGCCTGTCCTTTTTTTAACGTGTGTCACATGCTTAACATCCATCAAAATGAGCTGGGGCTATAGTTACCTGGTTGAAACTGTTATCTTACATTTCCTAAAGACACCTCTGGAATAGACCCATTTCCAATATTTGTAAACTTTCAACTGTTTTCTTATCATCTCCTTGATGAAATGTCCACAGTAGATTTCATAAAAACAAATAATAACCTTCTTAAAAGCTTGGAAATCAGCCACCCTCCAAGAGATCATGTAACTGGTACAAATATTTATCTATGAATTAGAAATTACCAACCTCTGAATCCATGTTTTGTGGATATTAAAGTATCATCATACACTTTGCTTTTTTATCTCATTATCAGTAGAGTTCCCTTTAATGCAACATTACTCCCTTCCTGCAATTTAATTTGGTTTAAGAGTTCAATTGTCTTTTAATTGCATTTGTTGTTTGCAGTCTCCCATGATAAGGCGACCTCCTACAGTTATTTGTTATATTTGCGGCCGTGAATATGGAACCCATTCCATAGGCATCCATGAACCACAGTGTCTGAAAAAATGGCATATTGAGAACAATCAACTGCCAAAACATTTGCGAAGAACTGAACCTGTAAAGCCAGTTGTCTGTTCCATAGGAGGTAAGTTCCAAACAAGCCAGCCAAACAGATGCTGGTTAGGGATGAAGGACAACTCTTTAGGATGAAACCAATTTGAGAAAGGCTGCATCAAATTCTCAGGAATACATGAGAGCCATAGCCTCACAGTGCCAGTATTGCCATGACAATATGGCTTATAGAGTATGCTTCAAAGGCATAGGCAAGATTGAACAAGTACTCTTCAAATTGCACAATCCTGGAGATTTAAATGAAATGCTTCCATTTTCTATGTTTGCAACCACATTTGATTATAAAAAGTTAAACTTTTCATATGGAACAGGGACCTTCATATGGATCAGGAAGCAATCATGACATAATTACGAAGAACTTGCATGATACAGATCCCAGAAAAATTCCAGAATACTTTATTCAGTGGGGTTTTTTCTTCCATAACTGTAATATATATTTAAAAAAAAAAACAGATTACTTTTAAAATGTTATGACAGTTTGATATGAGCATAGCAACCTCCCCCCTTCAAAATACTCAATAAAAACTATGGAAAGATTATAAATTTAGGGGAACTAGGGAATGGAATCCTGGCCAAATTTTACACCTTGAACATTTGCCCAGACCTATGAAGCTGTCTGGTTACTGGGAGACTTCCAGAAGTAGAATAGTGGAATTTATTGTAGATCCCATGGCCATCTTTGAAAAAGCAAACGTAGGTTTCAGCTAAGCCTCTATATTTAACAGACCTTCCTGCAAATCTAAACCATCATATATATATATAGACTGATTGTGTCTTTAAAAAAATTGAAAATCACATGAAGATCTGGTTCTTTCTTTGTCCCGCCATTAATACTTTAATTGTTTTAGCGGTTCTTAAGCATAGGTATGTAAGTTTAGATAGTTACAAGAAAGACAATCACAGATTTCTAACAAGCATATACAAATTCACAACAATCTTAATTTGTGAAAGGATCAGTCTGGATGTGTACATCAGTTACATCAGAAAAAGTACATTTGCACATGCATAATCAAACCTATCAAACATCTTCATGTTGTTACCATTAACCCCCCTCCCAAATTGAGTCAGAAGTGCCTATTTGATACTTTAATTACCATGGAGATTTAATTTAGAAATTTAAATGGATTCATCAAGATTGCTTTGGGATTGAATCTCTGAACTGGATCCTTGGACAGCTCTAACATCTAGGAACTTTTAAGATGGGTAGGAACAATCATGCACTATGTTACCCTAGTTTTACTTTTTCTTTCCCAAAAGGTACAAACTATATGTAATGCAAGAACTGCATGTAGTAACCCAAAGTTCCTTTTCTTTTGCCAGGGCTGGGACTGGAGGGTTAGTGAAAAGATGTATGTGTGTATGTGGGGTGGTGGTGGTGTTGGGTGTTATTGTGCTTAATGCTCTCCTTAATATTCAGCCTTTTCTCCACAACTCCAGTGCTTCTGGATTCATACTGGCAAGATAAGTATAAATCCAAAACTCTGAACTTTACACAAGACAGAAAGCTTTGGAGACAACAATAGGGAATGCAACTAACAGGGGAAAGATTAAGCATTCACTTTCTTCACTCACCTTTTAACTGCAAAATACCTTCCCCCAGAGAGATACTTTTGAAAGGAGAAGAGAGGCCAACGTAGTGCTGCTTTATGTTGCTTAATGCTAAATATATGGCATGCACATTCATTTCCTGAAAAGGAGTATAATTGCTGCAGCCAAAAGAATACAATTGACAGCTCATCTAGCAAAGAGGTATATTAGGAACATACACATTAAAAGATGTAAGGCATACCCTTATGTGAATCATAGTTCAAGCATATGGTTTCTTATGAAAAAAAAGATATTTTGTCTCTGACAGAAATAACCTTTGTTTTCAGGAATTTTGCACTTAGTATCTTTCAAAGCTTGCTAATGCATTAAAAGTTGTACTTTCAAATGCCAGTCCTTTTGGGAAAAGCAAATTATTTGAGATTTCTCTCATCCTTCTCTGCCACAAAGAATGTGAGGTTCAGATGCTACTGGCATAAACTTCAGCAAAAGATAGAAAAAGAAATTGCATTAAATCCCCCTTTTAAGTCAAAAGTGGATGCAAATATGTTGATGCAAATTATAGCATTTAAAATGCATACCAGCTGTCTTAATCTCTAAATAATTGCAGATAAAACTGTAGGTGAAATTGCTGTGTATGGGAAAGAATATGAAAATGGACAACCTGATGTCTGTGGATTTTGCTCTTTGGGTCATTGAGTAATAATACTCTGAGTAACACTGAAAACGTTAAAAAAATGAAATTGGAACTAAGCGGAATTCTTTATCCCAAAAAGCAAGGGTGAAAAAGTGAGAGAATACTGCACATCTTTTTCTTCATCTCTCTGGTTGGATAATGTTGGTTCATTAAACAGGTTTTTTTAAAAAAAAGACATGTGGTAACACCGTCTGATATTTGAAGGCTAGGCAAATACGTTAAGAATGTGTAACGCAGCACACGCTGAAATGGTTTCTCCAGAAGTATAAGATTATTCAGTTGTAGTTCGCTTTATGTGACCCCTGAGACAACAAGCAGAGTTTTGCTGGGTTTTTCTTCCCTCATAAGGGCTATGATTTAGCTAAAACTGAAAGGCTCAGTCAACAGGTATTTCCTGAAACTATTTTCCATAAAAACTGAGTATGACTCTCTAGAATGAAAACTGATATTTTCTCTCTTTTAAATTTTTCCAGCCAAAGGTTACTATGATCTTGATGCTCTAAATGAGTCTGCTTGGCAAAGCGCCCAGAGCCAACTAGTTCCATGTGATATTTGTGGCCGTACCTTCCTGCCAGACAGACTGATTGTCCACCAGCGATCCTGTAAACCAAAGATACCAAAATAAATCTCTCCTCGTGTTAAGGATTTAAAGAACAAAATTGTTCTCTAACCTCTAGAATGAAGGTTTTGACACTGAAGAATCATTGAACTATATACCAGTAGAATCATTCCGAGTCTGCCCTGCATAAAATTAACATAGTATTGATTATGTGAGTGACTTATGGGACATGTAACACCTGACAGTGTTTTGCAGCAATTATTGATGAAGTGGACAAAAACATAAGGACAAAAAGAGCCTTTACGAAAACATCTGCAAGATGGAGCCTTCACAGAAAGGACAGTGGCCTTCACGCTGTTCAGTGATTACTGTTCTTCCAAGTATTGCAATGTCTGTTAAGAAATGGTTTTGTCTGATTAACTCCTCATTTAGTAAATCATGTATAAGAATGTTTATTTTTAGTAATGAATTTTCGGTTTAAGGGCTTGATCAACAGCAACATAAGGACCATAAAAGTTTTGATAGCCTTCATCAAAAGTGGGTATAATTATTTCAATTGTTTTCAAATATTGAATCATTGATTTAAAACTTTGCCTATTGGTTCTGAATGTCTTGGGACAAAGGTCAACTGTTCCCCATAATTCCATTTCTCTCATACACATACATTTAACATCTACATGAAATTTCTAGGTCAGTTCGAGGTCTATTCTGATTTTTCATATCATACAACTATAGTTAAGGTAACTGTAGGTAAGACACTTAGCCTACATTTGCTGGCCTTCTTGTGGCATGATTCTTTAGCCATTGCCTTGTACAAGAAAGAGAAAAGCTTTGATGGCTGTCTACGTACATGCATGGATGTGTGAATCTGGATGGATGATTGAAAAGGTTGTATGATACAATGCAGGATAGTATCAGTCCCAAAACCAGTTTTGAATGCTTCTTCCCCATTACCCATCCTACCTTATTTTTTACAGTTCAGGGGCTGTATAATACCAGTACAATGAATGGGAACCTTGTTTTATGCTCACAGGTTATAATGTTATGCAGAAGGTTTGCTGCTCTTTGAGATTCCCAAGGCAGAAAACAGGATCAAAGTGCCAGAAGAAAGGATGTGTGAAGATACAATTCTCTTCAGAATTCAGGTGGGAGGGGAATACCATTAATCCTCTGTATACTGTTTGTGCATCAAAGTACAAGTTTTGTTCACTCCCATAGACATGTTTTCTTTTTTTATTTGTAATGATTACCTGACCAAACAATGACCAAGTGATGATATAGTGTTATGTAGTCCAGTAACCATTCTAGAGAAAACAATTTATAGTAAGCAACAAGAGTTTTAATACTAGTAGTGAGCACATATACTGACTTTAAACCTGAAAGCTTGCATCCATAATTCCAGAGGTGAGATTCAACCAATTCGTGCCTATTCCTAGAACCGGTTGTTAACTTTCTAAGTAGTTCAGAGAACTGCTTGTTCAGCTGGTTATTAGGGCAGAGAACCAGTTGTTAAATTATTTGAATCACATCATTGCATAATTAGTTCTGTGAATATTTCTGTTAGTTCATCATAGCCTTCTCTCTTCTAACTTTAAGTAATCACCTCACCATATAACAGTCTGCTGACCACGAAACATGACGTGGTCAGATAATTATTGTAAAGGAAAAAGAATAAACTACCATCAAGATGTAAATTAAAATAACCCATCCCTATATTCAAATTGGTCTTATTTTAGTTCTCTTTCAAAAAAATTCTGGAAGAAATATAGTGAAGGGAACAATAATAAAAAGTCCCAGACTGACCACACACACTGATTTGCCCAGCATTTGTAGAACTTGTATGACACAAGGCTATACACAGTTTGAAAAAAAATTGGAAAAAGCAGCCTTTCTGAAAAAGTCAGATTAAAAAAAAGGGACTGCAAAATTGTCTTGTTTTTAAATTCTGCAAGATCCTCCTCATGGCCAATTAATTGTGATAGCAACCACTTTTGAAATTTTGAATGCCTTTACAAGCCTAAAAGGATTTGTCTATACCAGATTTATTGTGCATATGAATATAAAAACATGAAGCTGACATCTTCCAACCACTAATTAAAATAAGAGAAAATAATGTTGTCCTTTGAGGGATGAGGATAGCCCTCCAGATAAATTGGGAGTGCAACTCCCACAATTGCAACACAATATGGATTTTAACAGGAAAGTGCCAGGCTGGAGAAGACTGAGACATGTTTCATACTAATACTCTTTAATTTTCAACCGCTTTGAAACATCATAATTCATGAAGACTGTGAGAATGAAGTTTGGATATAAAAAAACAGGTGTCATGTGGGAGTCATTTGACCAATTGGCTAGATGTCTCAGATGAGTGTGCTAAGCTTAATAGGCAAATTAGCATGCTTGCATCTCATTATGCAAATCTAATTCTGTCCTTCCCAACTTGCCAGATCAAAATGAGAATTCATGCTCCCATCTCTCCATATTCTGGAAAATGTTTTGGCCACAAATTCACACTCTGCTGTGCACCAGTCACATCACAATACTAAGGAATTATTATTTCTAACAGTGCATTCCATATGTCTAGAATCATGTTTCCTGGAGTAGGTTGAGATGTCTTAGTTTTCATGTCCAAAAATGCATTTCTAACCCTAATTATGAAGAAAAGATCAACTGTATTAACACGTATGGTATACCACATGATGTGTAGTAATCTAAGAATTGTGGGTATTAGTCTTGTCCCTTTGCAAATCCAGTTTCAATCTCCAACCTATTCCTTTTTTTTCATCCTGAATCAGTAATAAGTGAGATGTTAGGAAATGTGCATGAAGCAATAGAGTGTACTTTTAAATAAAATTATTAATACAAATTTTCTCAATTAATATTAAATTGAAAAATATCTAGAATCTATATGAAGTTGGAAGAATTGTTGGTGAATAGAAAAGGGTACTTTATCAATCAATCTGGATTTGGGACTTCTGGTCATTTGGAGATCCAGATGGGAAAATTCCGATTCTGATAATACACCAAGACTTTGATGTATGACTTAGGATGACTTCAAAAGGGCCAATATAAAGGATTTCATTATCAAGGAAACATTAGAAGACCTCTTATATGTATACCAGTTAGTCTTCAGATCAGCTGAAAACTAGTGAATGCTAGTGTAAATTAAAAACTGTGATTCAGTCAAGCACCATTTAATCAATTTAAGAAAAAAAACCCACAGAATATATCTGCTTAAGGAAAATATTTACTGGAAAATGCTTGCTGAAATCCAACCCAGGATATTAAATAATGCCATAAATATGTCTGTAATAGAAGAATCAATGATATCTTTTGAGTTTTCATCTTTATGTCCTAAAATTGATTGTAGGTAGTTATAACAAATTGGACAATTTTGAGAGAATTGTCACTAGCATCTGTTTCCAAATGAAGTGTGCTGGAGGTCTCCATGCAACAGGAAGTTAGCTGAGAGCCAACTATTTCTCATTGCCAAGCTATTATGTTTCACACTTTGCCTTCTAATGAAAACAAGAACAATATTACTACTGATATAATAGTATAGTATAGTATAGTATATATATACTAGTAATATATATAAAAAACTTTTAAAATCAAAATCATTGATCTTGATCATGGACTTGAAAAGAAGTTTATTTAAAATGGCATTTAATGGCCATAATTTCCATATTATGTGAAAAAAATACTTGTTAGGTCTATTAGTGTTCAATGTTCAATGTCAAAGTCAGTGGGCCAGTTTGTCTTCTAAAATTTTGCGTAAATCCAAATGAAATCCCATGACTCTAAGGTGTTCATTTCAAGCCATGAAAGAATTTTCTTATGAGCACAGATGAATATCACTGAGAAGAGAAAGCAGAGATATTATGTTTTTTATGCAATCATGCAGTTAGAGCTTAGAACTAATAGGCTGAAGTCTTGGATATTACAGCTTGGGCACCCTAGCATTCACATAGTGCTTTCCAGGGACCCACAACTCTTCTTTGTAGACAATAATTCCCATTTGTCTTCTCAGAAGCATCTAGGTAGGGTTGCCAATGCCATTAAGAAAGTCAAGATGATGTCAGCCCTACCCTTTTGCTATGTGCATCCTAAATGTAGCACATTTTTACCTCCTCTGTCTCTTCCCTTATTGGATCTTTCCCTCCCTTCCTTCCTTCCTTCCTT
>JAEANM010003469.1:0-22353 GCA_017656035.1 Myanophis thanlyinensis
ATAGACATAGAGAGATAGATATTATAGATATAGATATAGATATCAGAAGTACCATATTCACATATCCATTATGAGAAAAATAGGTGCAGGTTTAGACACTGACTTAATATTTCTCTTTAACTTCAGCTATCAGAAATGGACCTCATAGTGAGTTCAAAGTCCAGGTAGAATAAGTAGAACCTTGAATTCCTTCATCTGTAGCCATTAAAAGCTTTTCATCTGCCCAATTCACTTTATCCCAACAGACTAAACTGGTTTGAAACAAATTTGAAATAAAATGCAAATAGATGTCAATTCCAACTATAATCAACCTAGAGACAGTATTTTGAATCTCCCAGATTTTCAAAGATGGTCCCAAAATACAACATGCTATAAGAATCCTATATGGAAATGATTAGAAAGCAGTTTTTTCTGATTCCCCTGCGGTGAGTGTGTAAAAGATAATGGAATTTATTGTTCAGGTATTTCAGGAAGGATAATAAAGATTCTCATAATACCACTTGAGCCATTTCAGGATGACAATCATGAAGTTTTGTTGTAATGTCTTCACTGACTATAAGCAATATAAATAATACATTAAAGAAAGTACAGGTACAGCTAACTGTGTGGTTTGCCTGCAGAAATTCCTATCTACAATCTCTTTAAAATTCCTTCAATTAATCTCTTCAGAAATGCAGACAGTGGGTGATGTTTGTTAAGTCAGAATAGATTGCAATGGACTAAAAGGAGGATTCTTCCCATATTAGGAAAAATACAAGACCATATTATTTCTGCCCTCAACAAGCCAAAAAGCAAATGTTGCTGATGCCTGTTATTTACTCCTAATAATTTACAGCAACTGCTCTCTCCATATCTCTAGCAATATATTTCTCAGAGACAAGAATAAATAAAATAAAATAAATTTATGCAAGGTCCAAGTTCTGCTGCCAACATCTGAACTGTTGTAGTTGATTCTTACCAGCAAGTTCATAAGAAGAATCGGGATAAGCATAGAAAAGATAATGAGGATTATAAAACTCAGGAATGGAAAAGGGAGTTTATCAGCAAGCATTGGTTCAAGGAAAGCCTCACGGTAGTTGTTATCTCCTAGCATCATGGTAAATGTTTGCATTACTGAAAGATATGGAGTGCCATATGTTTCCTAAAAGGAAAAAGAGGAAAGATGGTAATTTATAGTGTTCTATTTTCAGAGTCACACATACTTTCCTGTTATTTCGTAGGTGTTCTATTATCTCAAATGTTACTATTTGTGTTCTTTTAAATATATCTTTAATTTTCTATTTAGCAGACCTAATAGACATTGTGATAGATTTTTAAATGACTGCGCTCTCATTAAGCAATCAATTTTTTTTTCATAGATATCATTTTTTAATCTGCACACATTTATCACTGGTAGGAAACAAATATATTTTGATTTTTAAACAGTAGGATCATTTGGATACCCTCAAAAATAGTCATTTAACCTCTGCTTTTGTGGCTCAAGTTGCATGTTAAGGGAGTTCATTTCCAACAAAACAATGAACTGTAGTAACCTACCACTTAATTTTCTAATAACTGCTATTTGGTGCCCAGAAACACCACATTTGTTAAGAAAATAAATGTGATAAAAAAGAAGAATCATTTATTCCTGACTTTTAGTTAAAAGAATTTTTAAAATCAGATGATAGACACTAGTATGTTTAGGCATTAAAGTTATTAAAAACATATGTTATCTAAATTCGTGCTTCAAATTCATGAAACAGTAATATCATACTCAGTTAATGAAACTTTGTTTTTGTTAACAGCCCCTTGATGGCTTATAGTCAATCAAATCGTGTTTGTTCTATCCACCATCTCACATTTTAATGCATCAATCAAGACCTAGAGAGCATAGGCCCCAAAGTGCTGTTGTCTTTTTCTGTCACATTTAACTTGGCTTACGTAATAATAATCCCATTGAACAACTCATTTATTTTAATAAAATTATTTTTCCTTTAAAAGAATTTTGTAAAGTATTTAATATGGTATTTCAAACCTGTGAACCAAGAAGAACATAGAAGCTCAGCCCAAATGCTAACATCAAAAAAAAGAAAACAATAACGATCCGTATCAGAGTCCTCAAAATTTCCCAAAACATAACAATATATATTCCATAATTTTCAAATCTGGGAAGAGAAAACACAATATTGAATTTAAAAGGGGGCATATATAATTTTCTTAATCTGTTAATCACATGACACATTTGAGAAGTCCCCTGTATATAAAAATCACTGCTATTTTATTTGTCTTTACAATTCCCCAACCAACAAATATTTCTAGATAAGATTCTCGTTTTAGTAACTGCTTTTTCATTAATTCTGATTCAGTCTCCATTCTCTTTTGTTTTTTATAGGAACAAAATCTGGTCCTCATGGGTGGAAAAGACAGTGTGGTTGCCTTGTATGTAAAATATGTATTGGCTACTATTTATGTATGCTGTAAATCTCACATTTTGAAACTGAAGAAATATTCAAGAAGAGTTTTCTCCTTTTGTTGTAATATGAGAAACTAAAGCACTTTAGTTGAGCATTAAAAGATTCAGAATAATTAAAGTATTTTTCATAAAACTACTGCTGTTATATAGTAATGGGAAAGATAATGGCTAGCAATGGTCTCTAGCTATACTCACTATTATTTCATTATTTGTTGAGAAAAATGGTAGTTCCTGAAGAACATAAATACAAGTATACTTGTCCTATTTATGTATGTCTAATAGACATTAGGTTGTCATTGCAGAAAAAATAGCTACACTGTGTTAAGTCCTTGAGGTGAATATCTAGAAGCCTTCCTTGTTTTCGTCTGATTAGCAGCATTCAGGAAAATTGGTATCATAGTAAAAAGACGCTGCTGTCCTTTATGGAATCGTTTTAATACAACTATGAGTCAAAGGATTGATATTAACTTTCTCTTTTCCCACTATCCGAAAGATCCTTTCTCTGAAGAAGCTTCTTGGATGAGGAGCAAAATGTCTTCAAAGAAAAACTAGAAAGTCCAGTTGCCTCTTGAAAAAGCACCTTTGGGACCTGGATGACTGAGAATCTCCAAAAACTTTCTCCACTATATTGGGATAATTATTGTCTCTATTAAAAAATAATATTTATTTATTTGTTTGTTTGTTTGTTTGATTACATGAAAAGGGAGGCCATAGCTTAAGAAAAATTGGATAGCTTAAATAATGAGCCCAGTTATTTGATTTGATCTCACACAATTCAAAACGAATCTGATTTGAATTCAGCAGTTTTCCTTAAGAACTTTATTTATTTAGCTCCTAGGCTCATAACATTCTAAAGCTATGATGTTTGCATATTCTTGAGTTCTTAAATTACCATTCTCTAAAAACAAGACACATTCATTTCTATATTTATAAAAAGCTACGAATTTAAATCATTCTACAGTGGCTCAAAACCTTTAACAATTTGTGACTACATTCTTGCAGATTCTAACTTACCTTTGTAAATAGAGCAAGAAGTTTGTCCAAGCTAAGAGTATAGCAATTGCACCACAGTCCCACTGTAAGCGAATTGGTAATGTCACAAATAAGGATGACACGAAAATGATACTTGTAGTATAAATTGTCCAGTCAAGAAGATTAGAATAATCCAACAAGTAGTTTAATTTCTAAGATATTAAAAAGTTAAGTATTAATATTGTTGAAAATTTAATTTAATTTAATAATTTAATAACAACATTTCTATACCACCCCCTCTCCTGAAGGACTCGGGGTGGTGCACAGCCATTTAAAACACAAAATGTAACAATTAATTAAAATACAGTTAAAAATAAATTAAATTAAAGTGGCCAATTAAAACCAAATTGGAACTATTGAAAATAACAATTTAAAATTACCAGCCAATAAAGCCAATTAAAAACCAATTAAAACCAATTTAAAACCCCAACCGATAGTACTAGGCCAGACCGGCTTGCTGAAACAAAAGTGCAAAAGTGTTTTTAGTGCACGCCGGAAGGTCCGTAGGTCCATGATGGTCCGGATCTCTGGGTCAGTTCGTTCCAGAGGGAGGATGCCCCCACAGAGTAGGCTCTAACCCTTGGGGCTGCCAGACAACATCGTCCTGGCAATGGAACTCCAAGGAGGCCCGCCCTGTGGGAACGCACGGGTTGATGGGAGGCTGATGGTGGCAACAGGTGGTCCTGTAAGTACCCGGGTCCCAAGCCATGGAGCACTTTAAAGGTGAGAACCAACACCTTGAATCACACCCAGAAGGCCACAGGAAGCCAGTGCAGCTCATGGAGGAGGGGTGTAATGTGGGAGCTCCGAGGAGCCCCAGAATCACTTGCGTGGCTGCATTCTGTACTAACTGCAGCCTCCGGATGCTCTTCAAGGGGAGCCCCATGTAGAGAGCATTACCGTAGTCTAGACAAGAGATAACAAGAGTGGAGGTGACTGTGTGAAGAGCGCCCTGATCCAGAAAGGGTCACAACTGGGAGATCCTTTGGATCTGTAAAAAGCTCCCCCGGAGACAGCTGCAATCTGATCTTCTAACGACAGCCATACATCCAGGAGGACACCCAGATTGCGAGCCCCCTCCATGGGGGCCAAGATTTTTCCTCCCATGGCCAGCAATGGAACAAACTGGCTGAATCTGGGCTCAGGAAACCACAGCCACTCAGTTTGGCCAGGTTGAGCTGGAGCCTATTTTGACCCATCCAACTCCTCACGGTCTCCAGGCACTGGTTCATCACTTCGATGGCTTCGTTGGGGTGGCCTGGGGTGGAAATGTACATCTGGGTATCATCAGCATACTGATGGAAATCCACCCCAAAGCCACGGATGATCTCACCCAGCAGCTTTACATAGATGTTTAACAGCAGGGAGGAGAGAACTGACCCCTGAGGTACCCCACATAGTAAGGGCCTTTAGGCCAATCTCTGCCCCCCTGCCAACACAAATTGTGAGCGGTCGGAGAGGAAGAACCACCATAATACAGTATATTATTTCTAATTAATTATATATTATTTCTGATTAATTCTAATAGACCAATTATGGAGAGTCTGTTTGGTGTAATGGTTAAATCTCTAATCTTGTGACTGTGGGCCAATCATGTTCTCTCAATCCTAAGAATGAGGCAATATGAAATCACTTTCAAAAAACCTTATCAAGGAAAACTGCAGCAACTAGTCCAGGCAGGAGCTAGGTTACTAGGAATCAAAAACAATCTCCAAGGAACATACACAGAAAAAAATGAATAATGATTTTCTTCATAAAAACATTATTTTATGTTTAACTGCACACAAAATATTTCACCTAATAATATTAAATAAAATCCACAACATTAGCTGATACCTGTTGGAATAGCTGTACTATTTCTTTGCAGATACCAAATAAACTCATGATAAAGAGTAAAGACATGCAAACTTTAATGAAGTTTGAATCCTGAAACAAGAAAAAAAAACAGGAAATATTAATGGGTAAATGGAAAACAATTTTCATTTTACTTTTAATGTATTATACGGATGGGAAAATTGCCCAATATCTTGTGTTGTTAGTAATCAGACATATTTATATAAACTTAAAAACTGAAGTCTGGTGCCAGATGGTAGAATATTATCTTATGCTATTAACAAACACTGCAGAACTATAGAAATACAAAATCAGCAAGTATTCCTTAGAAAAATAGAAGTAGGTTGACAATGCTCAAATTTCTAAACCAAAACTATTATACTGCATTGCAATACTGAAACTAAAACTCCAAGTATCGTCCAATATCCTTAGGGACAGAGATGAACTTCAGCCGGTTCGCACTGGTTCTATAAAACCGGTTATTAGAAGAAATCTCCTTTTGTTTTTTTCTACTTTGCAGGGTTAATCCTGTAAAGATTAACTTTACAGGGTTAATCCTGCAAATAATGTAGTTGTTTCTAGCTTAATCTTTATTGCCTTGCTCACAGAAACTGCCTCTCCCCTTATGACATTGTAACTTTGGTGAAGTTTAATTCTGTGCTTGATGATGTTTAATCTTGTGGCCATACCCACAGAACCGGTAGTAAAAAAATTGAATTTCACCACTGCTTAGGGAAGAAAAGAGAGATTTCTGAGGACAGAACGATTCCCCAGGTCCAAGTACAGAGGAAATAAATTATACCTTTACCCTATGAAGTATTTCTAATTCTACAGGAATTCTTTCTTACTTTCTTCAGATTAGTGAATTAACTCCCTGACTATTATCCAAATAGAATTTGTATGACAAGCAAGCTATGGAAGACAATAGTCAAAATCCTTAACACAGTACAGTAAATGCAGAGCTAGGTCTTTAACCAATCTTATTAAATATGTTATATGAATTCAGCTACATAGCCAGCACAGTAAATATGCTTTAAAGGAAAACATAACATTCAATATAACTTCCATCACTTCTCCCAAAGTGATGGGGTTTTTTTATAAATTGCAGGGAACAGCTGTAGCAAACAACATGGAACAGTAGAGAAGAGCATTTGTAGCTCAGTGTTGAAATGAAAGGTCCATGGTGGTCATGGAATTTGGTTGTATTCTTGCAAATGTTTTATTATCAAATTAGGTAACATCATCAATGCTGGTAGGGGGAGATTTAGGTTGGTAGGAGTGGTCTTGGTGACCAACACTGAAAAAGCATCTAGAATATAAATGAGAGTAAATCCCATTCCTTACTACCACTGATGATATTATCTAGCTTGGTAATGAGTGTCTGTGGGAAATAACCAAGTTCAGAGATTACCAAAGATATATGGAACAATGTTGAATACCCATCATCTTAGTTATCATCTGTTTTTTTTACTTTTCCTCACTTCCATTAAAAAACTTGTTTTCTGAATGTCTGCAAACAAATACAACTAGGAACAAATCAATTCCAAATCAAATTCAATCTGTGAGCCTACATAAGGTTAAATAATTTTGTGCCTGCCCCAATAGACTAAATATTGGTTAGTGTAATCCCAAATACAACTCCAAACATTGTTGTCAAATTGTCCTTTTTAATTATAAAAGGACAAGTCTGAATGGTTAGCAACATAAACTCAATTAGTCAAATTTAAATTTAATGACACTTATTTTAGTCTTGATCCCTCCCTAATTTCTGTCTAGTGTCATTTCCTTTTTTTGGAATATGTCTGTTCACTTCACTCAAAGGACAAGTATGGCAACATATTGCTGATTATGGTCCAATCAAGACCAAGCTAGCTCCAGGAAATGTCATACTAAAATATTTCTCCAGTGTTCTAATGGTTCTAGAGACTTCCCTAGACTCCTAAGCTGTATACTGTAAGTAAATGCAGATATTGAAAGGAAACATATATTACTTTGACCTCTTTCACATTAAAGTCCTAAAAAATCTATTTGAAAAGAGGTGGTTTCCATGTCAATAAAATCAATCAATAAATGCATCAGAATGCACTTTAAATGTTAATGTTTCTACAGACTTGAAATACTGCTTTCCAGTTTTATTTACTAATACTGTAAAAACTTAAGAACTGTTTTTCTAGATCAAATTAAGATCCTTCTTTTCCAGAGTTCTAACGACAGTGATTCTTGGAAGATCACAAAATAAATGAAAGCAAATGCATTTATATGTGTTACTTAATCCCAGGTTCAAGTTCATTGCTTTATTGATAAATTGAATTACAAGCCAATTTAATGTCAATTTAAAGTCATACCTTATTATCAAAAGGTCCATATTTAAGCGTTGCATTGAAAGAAACATCTGGCTCTAAAGAGGTAATCAGGAGGGTAAGAGGTATTAAGCCAAGGGAATACACAGCCAGATTCAAAATATGTGCTCGAAAACCATAGGCCATCCTAAAAGGAAAATTTAATTTAGTATGACTTTCATAATATAAACGATAGCATTTTCTACTTCAGAGCAGGAAGAAATGTAAACAAGGAGAGGCTCTGAGAATAAAATATAAATTTGAACATTTTTCTAATAATTATGTTTATATTTTTATATTTGTAATTCTGTAGTTGCTAAGGGATATTATAACTCTTACGTGTTCTTTCCATAAATCAAATGTATTTATTTATTAAATTTGTAAGTCACCCATCTCACCAACATAAATAAATAAAATAAAATAAAACCTGATTTAAGAGATCAGATTTCAAAGAACCTGAATTAGAACAACATATGAAAGAAAATATTTTTTCAATTGGCTACCTACCATTTCATAAGTAAATACTCTGTACAAACACGATGACTAAGCAGTTCAACACGATTATGACGTACCATGGCCTGGGGTAAGATAAGAAAAAATACAGATATGTCATTTTACATCTAACCTATTATTTATATTAAACAATAATATGATTTGAGATTGTTATTAATTGCAGAACAGTTTATAATAATTCCTAAAATATGTATTTATACATGTATTGATACAAAGATGGCAGCTCTTCTACATTAGCAAATAGATGTATTGTAAGGCATGCATTCTGCCACCAGTTAAATATAATTTTAACAATTTAAATTATCAAAATGGGTAACTTGAAAATATGTGATTGGGTGGAATGAAAGAAAAAGAATCTCAAGTCAGTTCTAATGAACTGCAAATTTAAGGATATTATAGTGGCTTCTTACAGAACAATCTTACAGAAAATGTCCTAGATTACAGTTTCAGTATCTACAATAAGGTCTCCAACCCTGGGCTGTGGCCCACTACCAAGCCGCAGCCTGTTTGGAACTAGCCACACAAGTGACAGGTGAGTTAATGAATACGGGTGATGTTCCCCACGCGAGCAGCGGCCATCTTATACTCACACGTGAAGCTTCCCCCCCCCTCCACTTGCAGGGAACTATTCACCCCACCCCACGCCAAGTCACCAAGCCAGAAAGGCATAAAGTATGATTTCACATAAGTATAACTTACATTTAAAGCAAGAAGTGGTTCATAAACTATTTCTCCATTCTCTTTACATTTCTTCTGAAGTTTGAGTGGACACTGAAGATATCTGAAGTTATATTCAATCTATGCAAATATGAACCAACACAAATCAATTTTGGAACAAATTTGTAATACATCATACTTTAAAAAGATTTAGCTTAAATCTCTTCTAAAATCTCATAAAAATAGTCATAATCATGATTGCCAATGATTATGGTTTGCAAGCTTATTTATTTACTATGTCTCAATTATTTCAATAAATATATTCAGGATAGAGGCATATACATAATTATGTACACATGCACCAGCACACACAAACTTTGATATTATAACTTCTTCGATTCAGGGAAATTAAGGAATTTAAAGTATTTTGGTGTTTTATAAAATTTTTTGATGAAATATTTACTATTGATAGTATATATTCAATTTTGGACTTTAGTGCTAAACTTAACTTGCATTTTGTGACAATTATGTGTAATTTTAAATCATGCTCAATCCTATACAATCCTATAAACTATTCTTCAAAATTAAACAATTAATTTTAATTAAATCACCATTAATTAATTAAATTTAATATAAATGCTTAAATTTACTATAAATGAATGCTATAAACTTATTTTTAAACAGTACACACACATATGCTTATATACACATACATACACATACATAATATGAAAATCTTTCTCATTCTGCTTTGTATTCAACACAAAAGAGTATGGAAGTACAAGCTTTTTTCTGTGGATTTAATTTATAATAAGCTATAGTTTAATGTAATATGCAATTTCTACTAAAAAAAATTTCAGTGAATTCTAATTAAATAGTAGTTAAAACACATTATCTAACTTAATATATAACAACTGACTATAGGTTTCTTGCATAAGACTCATAGGGCCATTAGTACATCAAAATGTTTTATTAATTCTAAAACTGCTTAGTAGATGTGTCAAACTGGCAGCTGCAGGGATGCATCATGCACAAGTCACACTTATCCCAGCTCTGCAAATGAGAAAACCATTGTGAAATGTCACGTGATGGCAACGTAATGCCACAAATTTGACACCTGTGGCTTAGTAGATAAAACTGCTTTGGATTTTACTTACACAGTAGTCTTTAGATCCTTTTTCATCAGGTGATTCAATAATGCAATTGTCTAAAACCAACTAAGCAAAAATAGAGAAAAATGTCAATGTTTTTTTAAATTTACTAACAAAGTTATGCAATCACATCACACAGTGTGGAACATTCATTTTGTATGAATATTCATTCATCATATTCAAAAGCACATTTAAGGATTTTGTTTTGTTCAGAGACATGTAGTAAAGACTAGTCTATTTAGAGGTCATGTTTAGGATTTCAAAGTTCAATCATGACATTAAGGGCAGCCTTAATCTTTCCGTATTGTTCACAAGGGTAAGATGTACTCCTACGGTATTGCCTCCACACTACTCCCATTAGCATTTAGGATAGCTTTTCCATGGCCAATAGCACAATAAAGGAGACAAGTTTTAGTACACTCCTCAAAGTGTTTCAAATTTACTTTGATCCTAGTTACAGAAAATGGTGATTTTGAAATTTCTTATTCATGTCAATCTACCTAACAGTATGAATTCAGTGACTGTACTTTAGAATGATGAAAATAAAATAGCCTGACAAATGGATTTGGACTTGAACATGTAAAATTAGTTCTTTTTGTAGTGATGTTAAAAATGTACTACCAATGTAGTCATTGAGAGAAACAATAACATAAAAAGAAAACCGGCCATATTAAAGCTTATATATAATGAATATCTACAGGTTGGATCAAAATAAATATGAAGTGTACATTTAAATATACACTAATTTCACACAATACTATTATCTCAATCTTATCCAATTTTATGTCCCTTTGGGATTGTAGTTCCAGACTCCCCCAAACTGGATTGTAGCTTCAGATTTTCTCAAACTGGGGATACAATGGGTCACAAATTGGAAAAATTAAAAACAACTTTTTTTGTAAATTCCAGGATTGAACTCTTGTATATAACCCAATATTTTTAAAGAAAAACACCTAAGATTTCATGGACAGAATTCCATGAGGTTTTTTTTCATAACAATATGGAAGTAGCTTGACACTGCCTTAATTTGGGGGGGGGGGGGGCAGTGGAGTAACCTCCCAGTTCTGGCCTTCTTAAAAGTTACATTAAATACAAACTTACTTTTAAACATTCGGGAAGATATTCAACCATTGCTAGTATTGCACATTTGTTTATAGAAGAATAGTGAGAAAATGTTACTATAGATTCTTCCCATCTGAAAAAGAAAATAAGTTGAAGGGATTCAGAATGGGTATTTGTAGTGATCGAAGAAAAAATACATTGCTGTATCTTCAATAAGGATAAAGTATCCTTTGAGGCAAACTATTTACTTTATTGTAATTGTACCTCGTACAATGAAATTAATGCCAACTTCAGTGTACATTATACATAAGAAAACTATAAAAATAAAACAAACTCACACATCCTTTGCATTCTATACAATTAAATTGAAAGCCCCCTGATACTGCATTAGTGTTGCACTATATAGTAGAATTCAATATAGTTACTGCTCTGGGATAGAAGCTGTTTTTCAGCCTATTTGTCCTTGTTTTTATTATCCTGTACTGTCTGCCTGATGGTAATAGTTCAAAAAAAGGCTACCAAGGATGAGATGGATCTTAAAGGATGTTTTGAACTTTCTTAAGGCAGCGGGAGCTATAAAGCTCTTCCAAAGAGGAAAGAGGGCAACCAGTGATACTCTGGGCAGTGATATTAACCCTCTGGAATGCTGTCCCATTGCCCATCTGCCACTGTGCAATTGGCAAACCGTACATTCAGAGTGACTCCATGCAGTTTTCTTAGCAACAGCATATAAGTGGTTTGCCATTGTCTCCCATCCAAATACCAAGTAGTCCCTATACCCTGTTAGCTTCCAAGGCAGACAAGACCAGCCACGTGCCACAGTCTGATCACAACATCCATGTTTTTAGAAGGATTACTGCAAAAATGTTGATGTGCAGCTCAATTACAGACACTGTCATAACAAAGTAAGAATGAGTAGGCTAGGCAATATTTAGCATCTTGTATAATAGCAAAGTCTTAGCAATTCTTGAAGTCAAGTGATATGTCACAGCTTTATATAGTTATGTAAGCATGACATACTATTGCTATTATATGTTATGGGGGAAAATGTCTTAAATTACATAAACATTGGCTTCCTTCTCCTATATCTAGCACTTTGTGAGCATACTCTATATTATAAATGTAACAGGAAGGGTGAAAAAGCCTATGCAGGTATATTAAGCTTACGCAGAAAGGGAAGTTAACACTCTGAGTTGCCTATCTGAACCAGAGTTGATATGCATTCTTTAAATTAATTTGTATACCAATGGGACTATATTGAAATATAGCACAAAACACATTTTCTTATAAAATGAGAAATGCTTATTAAATTTATGCTATACTAGACTAACATTAAACCATAGCACACAATGTAGGATTGCATTGAACTCTACAAACATTTCCATTGAGACTATAATAGTGCCTTCTAAGATTCCTCTCTTATCTTGGGAATGGGAGATGTGGTAGGGAGAGGTATGTGATAGGCCTTTTCAGTAGGGACACGCTTCCTGTGGAAAAGCTTGTTTCTTTGCATGGCCTTTTGCAACTGGAAAAGTTGCTTTTCTAGGAGACCATCAGAAATTGACTTGCTTCAGCAGCACCAACAGTTTAATTTTTATTATAATTTCTGATGTTAATGTAATTTTTGTAATTTATTGTTTGATTAGTTTGATTACCTATAATCATACCAAGAATATGTTAAAAACTGGAGGATAAATTTTATAAACAAATAATTCATTTCAATTGTCTCTTTTGGAAACTAAATATTTTTCAGCCTTTTTTCATGGTTTCCAGGTCCCTTACCATTTTAGTAGTTCTAATCTGAATTTAGTTAATATCCTTTTCAGATATGGTGCCCAGAATAAGATTAAATACTGCAAGTGATGTTCAACCAGGGCAGAGTGGAATGAAAATGACTGCAAATGATCTGGACTTGATGCTTCAGATGATGAATGCACAGAAGGTAACATTTGTCTTTTTAGTAGCTACATTAAACTGCTGGCTGATGTTTAACTTAACTTTCACTGCAATGAATAAAATTTAGCAGAGATAAATATGAAGTTCTGCAGTGAATCAGGAAAAATATCAAAGAAAGAAATATAATATCAGGACCTCTGACTTTCAGTAGTAGCTGTTCAGTAGTAAATAGTAGTTGTGGCTGGTCTTCTTGACCACTTTCTCATTTCATGATGGGAATTAGGTAGGAGTGGATTTCAGAAAGTGGATTTAGTCATTTGTTGGGGGAATCAGCCAATGATACAGAACTGGGAAGAGTGACCAATACTTCAGAAGAGACAGAAAAAACTCCTAAACAGATTTAGGAAAGCTTACCTTTTATGTAAAATAACAGTATTTACAACATCTCTTTGGCCATTGTGTATGGCTTCATGAAGGAAAGAAGCTTCAGTTCTGTTCAGGAGAATTTTGGCATTGTCATCAAGAAGTAATTTCACTGCTTTTGCATGGCCTTCTCTGGCAGCAAGATGAAGAGCTGTGTTCTTTTCCCACATCCACAATCCAAAAACAATTCATTAAAATAATGCCATTAGTCTATGAAACAAACAGCACATGGAGCCGAAACTGCTGTAATTTTTTTTTCTCTAGTACATCACAGTCTCTGCTTCTATCTTTTCCTCTGACAAATTTCAGACTGTAAACATCAAGATGCAAAAATATTCATTCATTCTACTGCTTGGTTGTGCAACAATCTCTCCAGAATGCCCACAATGCAGGAAGGGGGAGAGGGTTCAGAGATTCATTTTGAAACCCATTTTTTTAAATGAAACTCAGAATGGTTGATGTGATCTATAGCTTCATTTCTGTGCATACTAAATAGCATTTACTTCTAAGAAACGAACAAATATTCAAACGTTTTATTTAAGATAAACAGGAAACTCACGGTTGTACTTTACAAAAAGTTAACCAAAATATTATTAATATTTGGAAACTGATGTCAAAACCTATTCTTATGGATATTAATAGATGGACAAAAATCTCATTACATTGACAAGGTGTTGCCAAATCTTAACATAATTAATAAGAATTTGGTTTATTTATATATATATATATTTGAAGGGTAACCCAATATTCATTCCAAATAGATATTTCATGCATATTTATATTTGATGGAAATGTAAATGAAAAGACAAGCACCAAGAATCTCACTGGCTAAATTGATGAAGGATGTTTTATCTTACCATATTTCTAAAAATATAACTGAACATTTATCAAGCCATAGTGCTGTGATTAGAATGCAGTACTGCAGGCTAACTGCCAACTGCCAGCAGTTCAATCCTGATCAGCTCAAGATTGTCTCAGCCGTCTATCCTTCCAAAGTTCATAAACTTTGACCCAGATTGTTGGGGGCAATATGCTGACATTTGTAAACTGCTCAGTAAGAGCTATAAAGCACTATGGGATGGCATATAAGTTTAAGTATTATTGCTATATTTATGAGGAATTAGAATTTAACTAAATATCAACCTCTGCAGGCTTCACTTCAAAGTTATTATGTATCTTTCTAAAAATCTTTGCAATTATTCTAGTCAACATATAGCAAATAAATTTCCTGTTTTACAAGTAGCTAGATATATTTGGAGCATACTGAGACAGATATGACATTTTGACCCTGAATCTTCTAAATATTTAACTTTAACTTTATGAAAAACTCCACTTTAAAAATATGTGTGAAGACATTCCAGAATTACAGTGTAATAAGTATTATTTTAAGGACCTTTAACAACAACCAAATTCAGAATTTTGTTTGCCTGATATATAAAACAATGGCAATGTAAGCCTGCAATACTTGGATCACATTCGTCAAATAATGTACTGTATTCAAAAAAGAGGAAAGTAGATTTTTCTCTGTTAGTAACATAAAAAAATTGAGGATATACAGTATTAACTCATATGGTTTAGTCGTGTTCTGTTTTGGTTTCTTTTGGGAAGAATATAGTAACCTATATAAGTATGTGTTTGGGTAAATGCTTTCAAGTTAAAGATGTCAATGTTATTTTAAATTCTACTGCAAAATCCTGAAATATTTTACAGGAATATTGGTTATATTGGACTATGGAAATAGCTAAGAAAATAATATTGTAAAGTGTGTAAAAGTATTATTAGTTCTGATATTAATGACTTAATTTAATAAATATACAACAACTCAACTTTAGAAAGGCTACTTTTTCTGATATCAGTAATTTACATCAATTTAGTATATTAATTTTTCCCAGAGACATTATGTGAACACCCAGCTCTCTAGAAAAGTCTCTAATAGAAATAACTGGACATAGTGACATAGTCATTCTTGCCAAAAAGCTGACAAGCAACTGTAATGCTTTGTGCTCAGTTACCCAGAATAAGGCAAGTGATAGAAAGCACTTCTGTTTTATTAATGACTACATGCATCCTTGCAAGATAATGAGATAATAACAATTGAAACACATTCTTTGAGATCCAATATTATGTAAGAGCCCACTGAACTACATAGTATTTAAAACTAAAGTATAATGTTACCATTAATACTAAAAATTACAGAGAGGCTTACCCCTTCGTCATTTACTTTATCAGTGGCTTTCATATTAGTATTCAAAATAATCTGCATTGTGCGAGTATATCCACCAAAAGCGGCATGATGCAAAGCTGTCCATCCTTTATAATCACTTAGGAAAAAAACAGAATAAAATATTCTTACTTTGTTGTAACAATTGAATATAAGTCCATGGGCGTGTATGTGTTTGTGTGTGTGTATGTATATGTGTAGAGGCATATACTGTATTCAAGAAGTAGCAAGTGATAATGGTGTTTGACTCTCAATGCCAACAATGACCTACTTTTAAGAACTACTAAGGGACAGATGATTTTTAACTATGTTCTGATACATAAAACAATGGCACTCAAAAGAGGATGTACTTTTTGTTCCACCTGACTGTATTTCCTGAATGTGCGATTTGTTCCTTAATCATTCAGATTGTTATAAACATATGTATAGCAAATATGTGTAGTTTGGGATCAGAATGTGTGGGTGTAGGTATGTCAGCCTTACTTAAGTATAAAGACCAGGAACTCAACTTCACAGAAAGACTAGAACTATACTTTATTGAGATATCTCTATTTATTGAGATGTCTATAAATAACACAATATTGCAATTTACCTACCAGAGAAATAGGGCACCTTTCTTTAGGAGAAACTGGACTACCTTCTCATGTCCATTTTGAGCAGCCAGATGTAAAGGTGTCATCCCCTTCTTATCTCCTTCATTTAACAGTCTGGTATCTTCCATAGCCTCCAGAAGTCGAAGACAGGTGTTGATTCGTCCATAGCTGTATGAAAGATACATGTCCCATTACTGTATTAAGGATAAAGTCTGGAATAGAAAATGGTCAATGAGGAAAGATGTTCAGTCTTACCTAGCTGCAAAATGTAAGGGAGATTTCTTGTCTCTGTTTTTAGAGTATACAGAAACATTCATTTCAAGAAGGATATTCACAGAAAGGGGTATGCCTTGTTTGCATGCATAATGTAAAGGAGTGCATCCTTCATGATCCTCCTCAGTTATAAGATCTTTAATATGTTTCATCTGTCAGATATAAAAGTGGTACCTTTTAATAGAATTCTAGAGAAGTTGGAAAGTTGTTTTGAACTTATGCCCTAACTGATACGTTACTAAAGACCACAAAATAATGTTTCATGATACAACAGGTTGATGTTATATTTATAACATGTTTTCAATACTTTAGTTTGTTATAATTCCAAGTTCACTTTTAGAAAGAATGAATAAATTTAATGCTTTAATACGCCAACAAAGTGATTTGGCATAAGGAATTTTGATATTGTTTGCTGCCTTGAATTTGGAATATACTGTACCTTCCTATAGAACTTTGTAGTTACATGGTATAGCTCTAGGGAATACTTTGATTTCTCCGATGACAGGTTGAAGAGTGATATTCAATTGAAAAAAGTAGATTAGAACAAAAAACTAAAAACCACAAAAATGTTTGCTATTGAGCTATAGTTTTTATATATAATCTGACATAGCATTAGTAATGTTTCAGCCTATGTATTATTTATTTATTTGTATCCCATCTATTATTTTTTACAAATAATTCAAGTCTGCAGACATATCCAGTACACTTTCCTGTTCCTATGAGGTGGGTTGGGCTGAAAGAGAGTGAGTGGCCCAAAGTTACCCAACTGGCTTTCATGGTTAAGGCAGAACTCAGAGTCTCCTGCTTTTTAGCCTGGTGCCTTAATCACTAGATCAAACTGGGCTTAAATAAGTATGTTAAATGCAAAGAAGAAAATAAAAATACAGGTAATCCTCGATTTATGACCACAATAAGCCCAGAATTTATATTGCTAAAATGACAAATTGTTAATTGAGTTTTGCCCCATTTTACAACTTTTCTTGCTGCATTTGTTAAGTGAATCACT
This sequence comes from Myanophis thanlyinensis, assembly GCA_017656035.1. Classification (NCBI taxonomy): domain Eukaryota; kingdom Metazoa; phylum Chordata; class Lepidosauria; order Squamata; family Homalopsidae; genus Myanophis; species Myanophis thanlyinensis. The sequence continues at coordinate 17,452 of JAEANM010003469.1, forward strand.
GCCATTGTTAAATTAGTAACACAGTTATTAAGTGAATCTGGCTTCCCCATTGACTTTGCTTGTCAGAAAGCCACAAGAGAGGATCATGACCCCAGGATGCTGCATCTGTCATAAATATGAACCAGTTGTCAAGCATCCAAATGTAAATCACGTGACCATGGGACTGCTACAATGGTCATAAGTCACTTTTTTCAATGCTGTTGTAACTTCATGCAGTCACTAAATGAACTGTTGTAAGTCAAGGATTACCTGTATTAATTCTTAAACTATTATTAGACAATTGGTTATCAATAGTTCAACAAATTTTTTTACCTTCAAGAAATGTTCATTCAGATGCTGTAGCCCTCCAGGTTGTAGGACAGTTAGATGTAAAAAATTACGACCAAGGAGATCTTTTAATTCTATATTTGCTCCTAATTTGAAAAACAGATTTTGATTTCAAAACTACCGACCAACAATTTTAATTAACATTGATCTTACTCATATTGTGTGTTTTGTTCATTTTGTACCTTTTGAAAGTAACAGATTCACAACTTTCCATGATGCACAAGAAGTGGCAAGTAGTAATGGTGTTCGACCCTCAATGTCAACACTATCAATATTTGCTCCCTGTAATGAAAAGTCCATCAAAAGTACAGTAATAGATAGGTAAATATAAAGGTTCCCCTCGCACATGTGTGCTAGTCATTCCTGACTCTAGGGGGTAGTGCTCAACTCAGTTTCTAAGCCAAAGAGCCAGAGCTGTCTGATGACGATTCCATGTTCATGTGGCAGGCATGACTGAATGCCAAAGGTGTACGGAGCTCTGTTTACCTTCTCGCAAAGGTGGTCCCTATTTTTCTACTTGCCTTTTTACATGTTTTCGAACTGTTAGGTTGGCAGAAACTGGGGTAGGTAACTGGAACTTACACTGTTACACTCTAGGGGGCGGTATATAAATAAAATAAAATCAAAACCAAAACCAAACAGCCAACCTTTCTGACCAAGAAGCTCAGCGTCAAAGCCACTGAGCCACCGCATCCCTCTAGTAATAGATGGATAGGTATTAATGGAAAATTAGGGAATTAGACTGTACCATGTATGTATGTATGTATGTATGTATGTACACACACCAGCTTTATATATAATATCACCATCATCATTTTAGCCATTGTCTATCCACTGCAGGATAAAGGCCTCTTCCACATGTTTCCAACCAATATAATCCTGAGCTTTCTTTTGCCAATTGGGCCTGCAATACTTGTCGATGTTTCAATCCATCTTGTTTTAGGTCTCTTTCATAGATACTTTTTATCAAGTGGATCCATTCTATGACTGCCTTGGTCCACCTGCCATCAGTACTGTATATATTATATATAGTATTATCAATACATTTATTTATATATTATGTTTTTGTCTATGTGATTGTGTGAAAATGTTCTTTATATTGAATGCCATGGTCTGTTTCTCTATTTAAATAAATCGTTAACACAGACATGTTAACAAAGAATGATATACAGTATGATTGTATTCAAGATATTTTTACTGGCTTCTGTTGTTACTGCATTGGTCAAACCACTTAATTTGGATGCTGTGGCAATATAGAACTGATATTATAAATGGCTATTAGTACCATTGAACTTATATGTTCTTAATATTTGTGTTTCTCTTGTAAATTTACTATAGCATCTAAACAGGAAATTAATTTTTCAAATCATGTCTTAATACATGTTACTATGCAAACTTGCAGTAAGTTTAATACCAATCTTTATTGCTGTTCATTTATAAATTCAATTAAAACTAAATGTTTACCTTTGAAATGAGATATTCTGCCAGTTCATAGTGATCAAACAATGCAGTCCTAGCAGGAAAAAAGAACAGCAAATCAAAATGTCACAATGAGCACACAATAGTGAAATAAAAAGTTATATTTTGTCTCAAATGTGCTAGTTTTTATCCATTGTAGTTTCCAATCACCATACAGTAAAAGTTCTGCCAAGTATAGAATATATGAACTTTCAACTGTAATGTTGTTCCCTTATTGTTGTTCAATATGATAAAGAAGCTTTTCATTATTACATAACTAAAATCCATGCCCTGTGTAGTCCAAAGGACTTAATAGTAACACCAGTGTTCTAAGGATGCCTAATTATTATTATGACTGGTTGCCTAATTAGCCAGATGTTTAGACTGGATTTGCATCTTTATCCAGCCAGCCTTTATCCAGGATCTGGGACAGGCAGATGCTACTTGATGGCCTTAAAAGTATAATAGCAGAATGTAAGCTGTTCCAAGCAGAGTTGCTTTTAGCAATTGACTGATAGTGATTTTTGTCAATGCCAATGGTACCTGAGATGTTTTGGAATTGCCCCAAGGTGCCTATCATTAGTGGTACTAAGTTTGCTTTCTTTTGCCATGCTCGTTCTACTTCTGTTTGCAGATCTTTGTGTTTTGTGATTTTCTACATTTCTTTTTCTTCTATTCTGTTATACAATTATAATTTATTAAATTTTCATCCTGCCTGTTTCTTAAAAACTGTGGCCAGTTCATAACAATTAAAAGAAAAAAGAAAATGGAGTAAAATCAATAAAAGATAGCAATGAAATTAAAGGTCTCATTCTACTTTGCCAAAGGCCTAGATCAGTGGTGGCGAACCTTTTACTTGCCAAGTGCCCAAAAGTACATGCTTTGTGCGTGCTATCCTCACTTGCGTGCTACTCCTCCACGTGTGCTGCATGTGCAACCACACCATCTGCACATGCATGCAACTTTTGCATGTGAATTGCATGCATGCTGTGGTCAGGCACTCATGAGCAATTGTGTGTGCATTTGCAGGAGAGGTCCGAAGACCAGCTGGATTTCCTGCTGCAATCGCGTGCATGCACAACAGAGGCCCGAAGACCAGTTGGGTTTCTGTGCATGATCAGCTGGAGGTAAGTTGGCTGATAGCTTAGTGCCCAGCAAGATGGCTCTGCATGCCACCTGTGGCACCTGTGCCATAGGTTCGCCATCACGGGCCTAGATGATGAGTTCAGTGAAACTAGGCTATTGAAACCAGTGCAAATAACTTCATATTGTTGGGAAAAAATTGTAAGAAAATACATTATCATAAACAATTTAGGGAACCTAGGTAAAACCCTTACCTATGGAGCAATGTTTCCTTATTTCCATCTAATGCATTAATGATAGATTCCTCTCCTGTATAAGATGACATCATTAACTTGAGAATCTCAGTAGCTCCTTGGGTAGCAGCAAAATGAAGAGCTGTGCAGTTGTCATTCTATTAATGGAGATATCAACCAAAAGAAAAGTTACAATTAATTTCTATACCAAACATTATTAATTATGTTAATTATATAGAATAACGAATGTAAACTATTTTTTTCCTTTTTGATCCTATTCAAATTCAGTTTATAGGCAACATTTCTTTTTTGCAAAATAAATGGACAAAATATTGCTATTCATATCTTGCTGAAATACAATTCAAAAAGTTCCAGCTATCATGCAGGATACTTAGAGCTGTAATGAAATATATCTTTTTTTTTTTAACATGAAATTGAGAGCAGGGAGTGTAGAAAAAAAGAAACTATTTCTGTGTATGAAAAAATATATATAAAATAAATATATTTTTTCCTATTGCAGAAGTTGCCAAGACCTACTCAGTTATGAAGATAGAATTGGAATAACATGGCAACATACAATAAAATATTGCAATGCATGAATTATGTGCAATATCTAATTCTTTCAACAGGAATTTAAAACTACTTGTGTTTATCATGATCAAAGTAGTGAATAAATTTGTTTTGTTAAATTTTACCTGTTTCAGATCAATCTGTGCTCCATATTCAATGCACATTTTAATCATTTCCAAGTCTCTGCTTTGGACTGCTAGATGAAGTGGGCTACATTTCCCATTATTAGTAAAATTAATATGATTTTTAGGTGAATACCCAAGTTCTTCACCTTAAAAAATTAAAATAAAAAATCTATGATATAGTTTTATAATAGAAGAAGAATAAAGGGTATTAATTAACAAATTTACTGATTTGGTAGTTCCTATTAAAATGTTTAATAATAAATATAAAAATTTAATTAAATAAAAGTTTATTCAAATATTTGACAACTTCTGTTCATTTCACAGCATATTATTCAGCCCACAAAGTTGATCAAAACTGTAAGTATTATAAAGCATTGAATCCTGACAATGTTAAGTGCTGTGTCATCATAAAACCTCTATGCTATTCCTTCCTTCCTTCCTCCCTACCAACCTTCTTTCTTCTGTTTATAAAATTATTTGTACTACATACCAAAAATACATTTTAATACAGGAGCAGGCAATAACTGTCCATTCCAATCTAGAGCTAACCAACATGGGCTTTAAAATTCCAAATAACCACTAAAGTGGGAGCAAAGTGTTAAATTTTTCAGTATGTCTCTCTGCTACCATCTAGTGTCATCTACTTCTTTGCAATCCAGCTCTCTTACAGGTAGTCCTCGACTTACAACCATTTGTTTAGTGACTGTTCCAGGTTACAACAGCAAAAGTGACTTATGACCATTTTTCACACTTATGACCACTGCAGCATTCCCATGGTCCCATGATTAAAATTTGGCAACTGGTTCATATTGGTGATGGTTGCAGTGTCCCAGGATCATGTGATCACCCTTTGTGACCTTCTGACAAACGAACTCATTGTGGAAGTCAGACTCACTTAACAACCAGGTTACTAACTTAACAACTGCAATGATTCACTTAACAACTACAGCAAGAAAAGTCGTAAAATTGGGAAAAACTCATTTAACAAATATTATTATTTTTATTATTATTTATTAAATTTATATACCACCCCCTCTCCCTGGGGACTCGGGGTGGTTCACAGCAGATAAAATACAAATACAAAATACAAAAGAATAAATTTAAAA